>NW_020870912.1:150000-155000 GCF_003789085.1 Penaeus vannamei | reverse complement strand
TAAGTGTGGTGTGTGTGCGTGTGCGTGCGCGCGTGTGTATGTTTAGAGTAATGAAAAGGGGCATTCCATCTTCTAAAAAATCCACTGATCTCTCATCTAAAAGAGCCATCATATATCACCCCCAACTTCCTGCTTCCTTTCCCCCTCTCTTCGCGGATTTTAAATCTATCAAACTCGACAATCCATTGATCACAAGAGGCAGATTTTTTACCCATGGAACATAACCCATGAAATCTTGCAGAATGAGAGGCGTTTCCAGGCAGGCTCGGCCATTCTTTCTTCCGCGTAGGGGACAGGCGGGCAAACAACTCCTGCCTTTGGGTAGACGCTCCTCCCAGCCCAAGCCCTTCTGCGTCTTCCCGCCAAATATGGTATGTCAAATACTTGTCAATATTTCTGATATCTTTAGGAGGCCCTAAGGATGGCAAGTGATAATCAAACGGGTATGGTCTGCAGCGACACTTGGTCTAGGAGAGTCTAGGCAGAAGCAAATTCGGTTCCTGCTGAATAGTGATTACTATATCTTCTATGGGTGTCCATCATCTCCGCCCCCGCGCGACGCCCTTCCGCGGCGCCTCTATACCTGCAGTTGCGTCATCCGTTCCCCTTCAAGTTCTCGCCAGATGTTCCTCTCCGGCATACTTAAACGCTCACCGGAAGTTTTGGGAGGCGACCTTGCCGCAGGTAGGAAGGTGAGGCCCTGGGGGACTATCGCCTTCGGGAGAACTCATGCGGCCGCCCATGCAGTCGGAATGTGGCGTCCGAGGACGAAGCATGACATGTGCATGTAATTCCCGGAGGGCTCTCACGCCTGGCTGGGCGCTCACGAGGGAGCGGGATTCCTCCCAGCATCTGACACCGACGCGCTCGCCGCTCTTCCACGTGGCGCCTCTTGTCACGAACAGTCCCCTCTTTCCGCCAAAAACGCCATGTGCGCGCGGTTCCTCATGCTGCGAGGTTTTTGCTTCCGTGGCGCGGGCCCCGAGTACTGGGACAGGAGTCTCAAAGGG
Organism: Penaeus vannamei; assembly: GCF_003789085.1. NCBI lineage: Eukaryota > Metazoa > Arthropoda > Malacostraca > Decapoda > Penaeidae > Penaeus > Penaeus vannamei. The sequence goes on along the minus strand of NW_020870912.1, from coordinate 153,990 downwards.
CGCAGGGAAACCAAGGGCCAACAGACAGCGTTCGTCAGGCAGCTTCCTCTAGGTCCATATGGCGGGGTCCGGTGGCGCCAGCGCTAGGCCACGCCTGCTTGCGTTGCTGACGTGATATTCCTGCCGAGATTCTGCCTTGTATTTGTGTTGTAGGATTTCTAGAAACGCATCCCTCCCAATACGTGACTTCCAGCTCAAGACCTTCCCCTTACAAGTTTGTTTAAGCTATCAATAGGCATGCCCCCTATGATGGCGGAGTCATTTTGGTAATTGAAGTTTCACGATCGGGTCGTGAAACGTTAATGCAAAGTTGTTAAACGAGAGAAACCCAGGCGCTTGCGAACCACGCTAACCCACTCCATTGCCACGAGTATGTTCAGTAAACATATACGGCCACCACAGCAAAGAATGGCATCGACGAAGCCCTGTTCTTTCTTGGCGCGTGCTTGTCTCAGCAATTGACTCGCTGTTTAATCCAGAAGGAGAGACGGCGTTGTGGCGTTTTCATGTGCTGTTATAAGTCCTAATAGCTGCCGTAGCGAGTGTCAGCTGGCGGAGGAGGGACGGGGAGAGGAGCAGGCCGATGGGAGGGGGGGTCAGGATGTGAGGGACGAGAGGAGACGAAGAAGGGAAAGCGATAAACTCAAAAACACTAGGGATGATAGCGAATCCATAAGAGTTGAAAAGATTTATGAATTGGATACGCGGAAGAGTAATAACAGAGAAAATACCCTTTTGTACAGACCGCCAATCAAGTTGCCGTTAATTGCAGTGTTTGGTAGCGAGTGCGTATGTGGTCTCTGTGTGTGTGTGTGTGTGTGTGTGCGTGTGCGTGTGCGTGTGTGTGTGTGTGTGTGTGCGTGTGCGTGTGGTGTGTGCGTGTGCGTGTGCGTGTGCGTGTGCGTGTGCGTGTGCGCGTGCACGCGCGCGAGAGTAGCAGCATCGTAGAGCATCGCCTTTACTCCGCTCCTCCTCCTTGCTCCCCCCCCCCCCACCCCAAAACGAGCTGACGGAAGTTCTCTTGGCTGTCTAATGGCTCTCCTGACAGCGGCACCCGGAACTTCATGCCGTAATAAGCAACATCTGCAATACGAAGCTCCCCCCCCTATCCTGCCCGCCATGCTCTCCCCTTCCCTTGCCCCCTCATATCCTCTCTTATCCACTCCTCTTTCCCTTTCCTCATCACCCTCTCTCATACACGCTTCTCTCTTTTCCTTGCACTTCCGCCATCCCTCCGTCACTCTTCCTGTCCCCTCCGTTCCTCTTAACCCCTCCCCCCTTTCTCCTTCTCCCTTCCGCTTCCCATTCCCCTCCTCCCGGCTACCTCCCCTCCCCTCCGCTCCCCTTCCCACCTCCTCTCTGCCACCTGCCCCTCCCCTCCCCCTTCCCCCACCTCCCTGCTACCTCCTCCTCCCCCCCACCTCCCTGCTACCTCCCCTCCCCCCACCTCCCTGCCACCCCCTTCCCCCTTTCTCCTTCTCCCTCCCAAATCCCTCGCCTCGATTACGAAGTTAACCAAGCCATACTTCCGGACAAGGACAGATGGCGATTTAATTGCTGAATGGACACGGCCGGCGGACGCAACCGGCCGATTCAATAAACACACAGATCCAAACACCAATGAATGCGGAATGAAGGGCGGGCCGAAGACAAATAAACAAGGCCGTGAATCTCCGTGAATCTCCGTGGACCGTTGCATTTTGGGGAAGATCATCGCCATCATCAACTCTAATGTTGTTATGACCGCTTTCTACTGGCGTTGATGCGGGCGTCAGCGTAACTGTTGGTGTTGTTTTCGTCATCATCAGCATCAGGTGTGACAGGATTCTTTAAAATCATCGTTATTATAGCCATCAGAACCATTACACCACCGCTATCACCACCAATAATAGTAGTTGTAATAGGTGTAAGTTTTAGTATTAGAAATATAAGTGCCATATGTTCCACTATTACTAGTGGTAATAGTAGAAGCAAAAATAATATCAGTGGTTATAGTAGTACTTCTTGAAGTAGGAAAAGGAAAGTGTAATCGCGGTCAGAATAGTTTTAGCTAAAGTAGGCCTAGTTATTGCTATGACCATCATAGTAACACTATGCTTATATTTTTTTCTACAATCAACGGCATATCCGCTTTTATGATTGTGATTTCCATGGCAAACAGAGGCAGTATACTGTTATCAATGTATCATCTTCTCTGATGTAGCAACATATGCTGATATTTTTTCTTCATAAAATCTAGTCACGGTGCTATGTGATACAAAAAGAAATATGATTACAAGATGTGCTAAGATCATTCTAATATCCCCACTCTCTCTCTCTCTCTCTCTCTCTCTCTCTCTCTCTCTGCTCATCTCTCTCTCTATCTCTCTCTCTCTCTCTCTCTCTCTCTCTCTCTCTCTCTCTCTCTCTCTCTCTCTTCTCTCTCTCTCTCTCTCTCTCTCTCTCTCTCTGCCTCAAGCACACATACATGCAAACACACACACAACAGTTTATACTGATTTTGAATCCGGCGTTGTTTACGTGCACACATGACTGGACGGAGGTCCGCGCATGATCGCCTGCAGCTGCGGCCTTGACCTCGCGATGGGAAGCAAAGCCTCCGAAATATGCATTAACGTGACATTTAAGCAGCTCTTCGCTCGGATCAATTTCTATGTGAGCTCAGCTGTCAAAAACGCGACTCCTGCGTTTCATGAAGACGTACAACTGCCACAATCGGTGCCCTAATTAGCATCTCCACTGTACGTGACCTCAATGGCATTATTGGTTTATCGCGCCGGCGTCCGCTCGGCGTGGCCTTTCGAACAGGGTCGCGCCGCGGATTCGAATACACTACGGGCGGCTCGCCCTGCTACGCCCTCGCACGCCGCATCTGCCCAAAGTGATGGCTGTGTTTACTTGTCTGATTCGATTCTGAATTTTAAGGTGAGCGTGCCCCACCCACACTCCTACGCTCACGCGCGCGACCGTCCAAGAGTCCTCGCGACCACAGGGGCTGCCTCTTCCTCCGCCCACACATGGCCAGCAAGAGGCCGTGTGATGGCGCAGTGCGGACATCTCCAACACTCCACAAAGTCGTGGAGTTCTTCCCGTGAAAATGTTAAAACGTTGATTATCGGAATGTGGGATGCGCCAGGGCGGGCGGGCTGCCCTCCCAGCAAAGGAGGCCCATCTGAACCTTATCTTTCTTTCGATCAATATCTTTTTGCGATAATCACATTTCGCTCCGCTGAAGCGAAACAAAACTCAATTGTTTACATTTGAAGCGATCCTGTTTTTTGCAGAACTTGGTTCCGTTCGGCATCACAGCCCAATCGCCATGTGTACAAATTACACGGTACTCTGAGTCAAATAATCACCGCTTCATACTCGCCCCGTTGACCACATGGGAGAACAAACATCTTGACGACGGAGCCACACGCAACGCCTTGTGTGTTCGCTCCCTCACAGGTTTCTCATTCACTTCGCTTTCGGCGCCCAAGCATTGCCTAAGCATTCTAGTTTTTCTTTAGCGCGTCTTCTAACACACCAAACAGGTAAACCAACAATAGTTATGTTGCTTCCACCCCCACCCCCTACAATAAATAAATAAATAAATAAATAAAATCTTTATACCCAAGCACAATTACATCACCACAGGGAACACCACTCACATTTCCAGCTGGGCTTTTTACTCATCCATTCACATACAAAAGGGAAGACGCGTCCCAGGCCGATCAACACCACACTACATGTCCAGCAACAAACAAAAAAGCAATCAATAACGTCCCCACGAACAAGGCCGGATGCGCTCCCGAGGTAATGTCTCCTGGGTACACCGGGTCATGAGGCATTCATCTCACTCGGCATAATCACTGCAAGTTCCACCTTGTATCCACGCGGTTCTCTTGCAAGGTGGATAAATCATTTCACTTAATGATCGAAACAAGGTGTATGTGAGGTAGTACAAGCCATGTCTTTGCTTTTTCTCTTTCTGGCATGGTCACAAAA
>NW_020870912.1:142500-145000 GCF_003789085.1 Penaeus vannamei | reverse complement strand
GTCAAAAAATAAATCTTTCCTTTTTCTTCTTTTCACTTTTGCTTTCTTGCCCAAATCAGAAAAGCAATGATCCACCCCCGTTCACAACCTTTCCATAAATCTTAATAAAGACTCGGCAGTCCCACAGAAATACACTGAAATCCCAACAGCGAAATACACGCAAACCGTATCCCTCTATTCTCCAGGAAATATAAGACCAAATACGAGTTCACCCCCACTTTCCACCTAACTGTCTCCTGCCGCCTCGATCACCTTCACCGTCTCGACTCCCACAGCGCCGCCTACACAATTTCACAACGCTGCATACAGCTCAGTCCCACGTGGCTGTAACGTTCGTGTTTGAATATTTGAATTCTGTCGTGAGAGAGACAAAAGGGGAGATCACGATGAAGAGATCAGTAGTTTCTAAGTATGGTTAAAGCTGAAAATGATGATGTTTTCTGCTCGTTGCAAATCGTATTATTGTTTTGATTCCGACACGTCCAAACACGCATGCACGAACTCCTGCACACAGTCATCCGCCCGCGTACATACACTTAAATAAAGAATATCCAACTTTCATATATGTTTTTGTCGATACTTCAGCCACACTCAGAAACCAGGCATATAATGCAGGCATACACAGGAAACGAAAAGGATTTCGACCGTGAGAGATTCTTGCACACTGGCAATTGCGTGAAGTTAGGCGGTGGCGGAGAGCCAGGGGGCGGGAGCAAGGGCAGGGGGGGGAGGGGAGGGACCTGGAACAGGGTTATAGGGTTCACGCGAGGCCCTTCGTGTCAGCGAAGACTCCCACGAGGTGGAAGGAGGAGGGTGAAGGCGATGCCCATGTCACCGCCAGCACCGGCTCAGAGAACACGGACATCAAGCGTGGGCCATGGGCGCCGAGGCGAATGCTTGGCTTCGTTTGACTTCAGAATTACAAAATAGAGACTTTCGAAACAAGAGAGGGAGGCGAGGAAAGCGGTAATTAGCAAACAGGAGAAAAAGAGAGGACCGAGGTTAAAGGAAATAACATGGCACAAACAGATGGCGCCACGGGGTAGTCATGACACAGTGAGGAGTCATGAACCATGAAGGTTAAAAAGACAGCTAAGGTTGCCCATGAAACAGGATGCTGCTGCTGGCGTCTTGCAAGAAAGGAGGAGGCAAGAAAGCCGAGCGGGAACGACGTCCCCGGGGAGGAGCAAGAAGCCAGGGCGCATGGCTGACACGGTGTCGCCGGCGTCCCTCGCCCCAGGGCGGGGAAGAAAGGAGGCGAGAGGTTGAGCGACAGAGCCTCGAAGGAGGAGGGCGCGAGGGAAGGAGGGACGGCGAGGAAGCAAGGACGCATGAGGGGCAGAGTGACGGCGGGGCTCCTACTGCAGAGCCCACGTTGCAGCCGGGCGCGCGATCAATAGCCGGGCCGCCAGAACACTGCAGATTGGAAACGTCTCGTATGTTCGCTGAACCTCGCATAAACCTCTCTCTCCTTCTCTTTGAAATTGTTGTTTCTCGATTAAGCACTCGTCAGGAGAAGTGCTCTGGCCATGGGCGCAGCAGACGCCCCTGGCGAGTGGGCTGAAGGGACTCGAAGGCGACGTCATTTGCATAAGCAGAGCAGCTCGCGCCGGGACCGCCGCCGCCGCCCAGCACCTGCTTCTGGCACCAGCGTACGAGGCACCCGAGCTTGACTAATGCCATGACCTGACACCTCCCTTGATCGCCCGCATGCCACCATTAGAGGCTGGCAATGACCTTCCTCGTACGTTGCTGACGTCATTATGTTTAAACGGCCGCCGCCACGAGCGAGGGTCGCGACAGTTACGTCAAAACAAATAGTATAATTCAGACCTTCATTATGGCATGAATGAATCACTGCCACTCCGGTGATACAATGACAACGAAATTTTCCCCGCAGCTGGCAAAGTGCTCCCGCTGGTGACGTCATATCTTATACAGTTTCCACCGGTGACGTCACTGCACTAATGCAATCACACCGGCCCCGCAAGCACGCCTCCAAGCTAATCATACCATTGCCCGCATGCTGCCGCCGGCCATAAATCCTCATGTATGCAATATTACAACTGCGAACAGAGTCGAGTTCCGCCAAGCACACAAATCTGACCTCTTTTCACCTCGCTCCTAATCTCAGCCAAGCATATATGCGTGCGGGGTCAGAGGTGGGCGTGTCCCCGGGGTGTGACGGTGTATCAGTCGTGTTTACTGATCATGGGCGTGTCTGAGCAGCGTCTGGGTAGGGGAGGGTGGGCGGCAAGGGTCAGTTTGTTACCTTCTTCGCTGGAAAATTCATTGGGGAAGAGAGATTGATGCGTCCAGGGATTTCAGCGTTCAGAGCGCGTGGAACAGTGTTCATATATCTTTTTTCTATGTATTTATTTTTTCGCTTCTTTTTCTCTTTCTTTTACTCATTATGTATCTTTCTTTTTTCATATTCGCTTCTTTTTCTCTCTTTCTTTCACTCATTATGTATCTTTCTTCTTTCATAAAGAATGGACAT
>NW_020870912.1:135000-137500 GCF_003789085.1 Penaeus vannamei | reverse complement strand
GAGAAGGGAGAGAGGGAGGGAGGGAGGAGAACGGGATTAGCAGGTGTGGTATGTGAGGAGGCAGGAGAGAGAGTGGGTGGGAGGGAGGGAGGGAAGCAAAGAGAGAAAGAGAGAGAGAGATGAGAAGAGAAGAGAGAGAGAAAGAGAGAAGAGAGAAGAAGTTGAGAGAGAAAGAAGTGAGAGAGGAGAGAGAAGAGAGACAAGATAGAGATGGAGATTCAACGAGTAAAGGAGACACGAACGAAACAAAAAAAAAAGGTAATGTTAAAAAACGAAGAGACAAGAGAGAAAACACGAACGAATCAAACCTCACCCTATATAAAGTCACAACATAAAAACACAAAAAACACTTTTAAAAAACACAAGAAAAACAAACCGACAAAAACGTACAAAAACGTATATAGGGGAAAGGAGAAGGAATGGCATCCGCAAGGCGTGCGCCAAAGGCGGGCCAATAATGGATGTTAAATGAAAGTTCGTGGCAGTGTGGCCTTATGGGCGTGGGCGGTGTGGACAAGTAAACAAATAACGGTTCGATGAATACTGATGAGATATGAAGTAAGTGGACTAGAAAAAAACAGAATTTTAAATTTGGATTTCCATTTAGGACGAGTCCTTAATTGTATTCCGGGCTTGACGAAACAGTTTCATAAGAATTCGTGATTAATAAGAAAACAATATAATGCAATATAATGGTAACAACAAAATCAATGGCACTTAATATGATACAACAAAAAATATTGCAATAATAATGATAACAAAATAAGGCGGTAATACCAATGATAATAACAACAACAATAATGAAGTAATAATGATGATCAGGATGATGATAACGATGATAACGACAACAAAAAACAACAACAATAATGAAAACTATGAGACAATAAAAAACACAATAAAACCAGAAACACAGAAAAAACAACCCTATAGTAACCTCCAACAGACCCAATGACACTCGCCCTCAGGACAGAAACAAGTTGTCTTTGTCACCCGCGCGTGAAAGACAGACAGACAGGCAGACAGACAGCTCCATCGCTGGCCCAGGCAGGCTCTCTCTCGCCCGGTTCGATGCTGCCTCGTCATTCTAATATGCTAGCAGAAATATAACAGATAGATTAGAGAAGAGAGAGAGAAAAGACAGAAGAAAAGAGACGAGAGATATAGGTGAGAAGGTCAAGTGCTGGTGAGTGTGTGTGTGTGTGGATTGTTGTGTTGTTGGGGTGGTGTGTGGTGTGTGTTTGTGTGTGGTCCTGTGGTGTGTTGGTTGTGTGTTGTGTGTTATGTGTGTGGGTATGTTGTGTGTGTGTGTGTGTTGTGTGTGAAGAAGAGAGAGAAGAGAGAGAGAAGATGAGAGAGAGAGAGAGAGAGAGACGAGAGGAGAGAAGAGAGAAGAGAGAGAGAGAGAGAGAGAAGAGAGAGAGAGAGAGAGCGAGAGACGAGAGAAGAGAGAAAGAGAGAAGAAGGAGAGAGAGGAGAGAGAGAGAGAGAGAGAAGAGAGAGACGAGAGAGAGAGAAGAAGAGGAGAGGAAGAGAGAGAGAAGAGGAAGAAGAAAGAGAGCGAAAAAGAGATGAGAGAGAGAGTATGTGGAGAGAGGTATTTGTGTGTGGTTGGTGTATTGGGGTTTTTTGTTGTGGTGTGTGTGTGTGTGTGTGTATTGTGTTGGTGTTGGTTGTTGTGTGTGTGTGTGTGTGTGTGTGTGTGTGTGTGTGTGTGTGGTGTATGTGTGTGTGTGTGTGTGTGTGTGTGTGTATGTGTGTGTGAGAGAGAGCAGAGAGAGAGAGAGAGAGAGAGAGAGAGAGAGAGAGAGAGAGAGAGAGAGAGAGAGAAGAGAAGAGACGAGAGGAGAGAGAGAGAGAGAGAGAGAGAGAGAGGCAGAGAGGGAGAGAGAGAGAGAGAGAGAGAGAGAAGAGAGAGAGAGAGAGAGGAGCGAGGAGTAGAGAGAGAGGAGGAGAGAAGAGAGAAGTGAGAGAAGAAAAGAGAGGAGAGAGAGCGGAAGAAAGAAGAAGAGAGAGAGAGAAGCAGAAGAAACAAACAAAAGAGAGAGAGAGAGAGAAACAAAGAGAGAGAGAAGAAACAAAGACCACAGAGAAAGGAGCGACTTGTAGACTTTCGAGCTGGAAGCACGCGGTGTAGCGCTGGATTATGTTATTAGGTCGGCCAGATATTAGGTATATTATTAGGTGTATATTGGGAGTACACCCTTGTGAAGGTGGTGATTAGGGTGAAATACGTGAAACTTCGGTGAAATTTTAGCCATGGGGTGATAGGCTTCAGATAGAGGTCGGTTCATGTTTTTTTTTTGTGCTTTTATATACAGTTTAATTAAAGAGTGAAATAAATAATGATGTTCATTATCTAATAGGCTAAGAGTCTACTGAAGAAATGGAATAATCACTACCCAATAGATGAAAAATATGACAACAATAACAAAGATTATGATACCAATACTGATAAAACTGTTAATAGTAAGCTAATAAAATAGCAATAATAATAATGCTA
>NW_020870912.1:112500-120000 GCF_003789085.1 Penaeus vannamei | reverse complement strand
TCTTAAGATGTCGCAGCAATACATAGACAATGATGTGAGAACGTCGTGGTCAAATCTTCAGAGACGCCTTACCTGACCATACCCCCCTCACGAACGAACTAGTCCCAATTCACGAACCTGGGCGTGAAGTGAAGAAATTGCGCTATAGTGAATTGTATACCTGAAAATATCCCTTTCGACGTATAACGAGTTACTTCATAAATTTCCTGATTGTGAGAAAACGAAACTTGGATATAAGGAATGGTCAAGTTAGGTAACAATGAGATAGTAGCTATCGTCAATCCTAGACCCTAACCTATGAACACCGCCCTCTACTATGCCTTAACCGTTACCATGTCATCGCTTTCTAGTCTAATTAAATGATTAGACCTAGTTTCCTCGTTTAAACACTTGATAATTTTATTTATTATTTATAAATTTCTTATGTTGAGATTTATTTACGGATATAATTTGCACGCTCCTCTTGAATTCTGTAGCCTTTCAATATACATTCTCTTAACCGATACCTAACTATGTTATGGTTTCAGGCTCTCTCCTCTCTAGCAATATTTTGACCTTAGGTCAGCTGCCAAATATTATCTTTTTTTTTCCTTCGCTTCACATAGACACTCAAATTTTCACTTGAGTGTTTTATCCAGTTGATTGTCCGATGGGCTGAGCTGTTACATGTGACGACGCTGGAATTTTGGTGAGGGCTTATGTATAATGAGTATTGATAGAGGATTATTCAGAGGAATATAAAGGTCATATAATGTTTAGACGAGATGGCTCTCCAAATTTTCTGTTTTCTTTCTGCGACAGATTTCACTATTAAAATCAGTGTTCTATATTCTGAGGCAGCAGGTTTATACAATCTTTAGGAGCTGTATAAGCTTTGTGCATTGAGGTTGTGTCTTGCGTCACATTTGTTTTTAGCGTTTTCAGCGCTCTATTATTTGATCTCACGGAGACCCTACAGTTTCCATGTATGTTTGTCCTACATAAGTTCTTACTCCATCTTATCAATAATCATACTTTCCATCCATCTTTGAGAATTCTTCGAGGTTATATGAGTATTTACTTACATTAGCTCCGTTTTGCTTTTCTTGACATTTGGTGAGTTGTTACCAGTGTTTTTTAGGTTTTATACGCTATTTAGGACGTCAAACCAACTCTTGATCCATACGACACCACAACTTCTATCGTTTTTACTTTCCTATCACAGATTCAAATTATATTCACGCTCTATTATCGCGCGAGGATTGGTTCATAATTGGAATTTGGTGAGGTTAGTGGTTAAGATTAGGTTTAGGCCTCCAATTTTGACCAGAAGCTCCAATTTACGTTTTCTCACATAAGATTTAGAATAATCAGTTAATCGAGGATAGGTTACCATTACTGGATATTTGGTGAGGTTAGTTAGGTTAGTGTTGGTGTACAGTTTGAGAGTTTCTACGCCTTTTGCCGCCAGACAGTCGCACCAGAGAGACTGGCCCAGACATTCTTCGTTCTCCTCTCTACATAGATCTTCTATATATTCGTTTCAGCTATGATAATAGGCACGGATGGCTATTTATACTTAGCCTATAGTAATTTTCGGTGCTGTTGTTGTCACGTATCAGGGACACTTTACGGGTGTAGGATGCACACAACTTCGATCAGGAAGACCCAATGTTCAGAGAGAGATGTCTCTCTCACCTCCACGCAAGAACTAGAGATTCCATGGATGTTACAATCAGGAGAATGTGAGGTTATACTTATGTAGCCGCACATTTAGATCATAAATGGCGATTGCTACGGGCAGACTGTAATGTCGACATCTCAGAGAAACTCTAATTAACTGCTGGACACCACATTTAACAAATCGCAATGCAAGCTTCAATGGTGTCATGACATCAATCCTAAGAAGATATTACAGAACTGATTGATCTGTATCTCATTTCACTTACTTTCAAAAAAAAAAAAAAAACATACAAGAAAATTTTTTTCGATCGCTTTTATTAACCGAAAACGGCGATTCATTAAGCAGCGCTCTAAGAACGAGAGCCGAAAAAATATAGCTTCCTGTAGCATAGTAGCAAGGGAGTCATTTAGTACCAATGCGGGGTTGCGTAGCCTGAAGGCGGGGTGCAGAGGGCGCAGCTGGGAGACACAGAAAGGGAGGAGGGCTAGAGGGTAGGGGGGCACTAGAGATTAAGGGAGTGGGAGTAAGGGCCAGGGAGAGGGGGCTAGATAGTAGAGAGTAGGGGGGGGGGCAGGGAGGGTAAGGGCAGTAGGGGAGGGGTGCTAGATAGTAGGGGAGCCAGGAGGGGCTAGAGAGTAGGGGGGGGCGGGGGTGGGAAAGGAGGGACTAGAGAGTAGGGGGGGAAGGGAACTACTAAGTTGAGAAGAGGCGGAGGGGTCTAGAGCGTAAAGAGAAGTGAAGGGGGAAAGGGGTCAGGAGAGTAAGGGAGAAAGGACGGGTCTAGAGCTGAGGAAATCGTTAACAGGGAAAGAGATGAGGGTCTAGAGTGTTGTGTATTTGGGGGGGGGTGAGTGCTTGTGGGGGAAGGCACAGTGTGGTTAGGGAGGAAGGGAAGTGGGTACAGAGAGTGTGGGAAGGGGGGGGAGGGGTACCTGAAACGGTGAGGGGCAATTATTGGTGACAAGTTCGCTCCCGCGAGCGTGGGTCGTTGACGTCACTGTGGTATCCTGCAAGAGCCCTCGAGTGCCTACGCGTTTCCAGGGTGTTCCTTCGCCTTCTCCGCCTTTCAGACATGCAAATGCACATACAAACACAAACACGGACGCACGAGCACACGCACACATACACACACACAAACACAAAAGGGCGTAAGAGAAGGAAGTTGGTAAAGCCTGCAGTCAAAACAATCGTATACTTTAATCACACACACACATAAACACAAACACACACACACACACTCAGCCACTCACTCACACGCACACAAATAAACAAAACAAACGCAAACACACTCACAAAATACCCACACATAAGTATGCAGAACTGAAGCACCGCATCACAAAGAGAGCCCCTCCCGAGTAATCAATGGCACACAGGAAGCCAGAGTACAAAACCGTTTGCATTGCGGTTGCGAAGATCTAACCGCGATAGTATCCAAGTCTCGAACTATCTTGATCTTGAGACTTCTCTAATGACTTCGAGGGAGGAGGAAATACGAGCGATGAACCCGCACGAGCAGGGAACGCGGGAATTCCAAATCAAACTCTTCGTTAACTCGCTCATTTGTCCATTCATGGCCTTTAGTTGTCTTGAGCGAAGTCTTCTTGAAATACGTAGGAATTCGTTGGATGCGCTCTTCGCTATTCGGTGTTCGATATAAAGGCTTCGGTATTAGCTCTTCCCTATTCGCTGTTCGCTAGTAAGTCTTTGGTATTAGATATTCCTTATTCGCTGTTCGCTAGTACGTCTTTGGTATTAGCGCTTCCCTATTCAGTGTTCGCTAGTGTCTTTAGTATTAGCTCTTCCCTATTCGCTGTTCGCTAGTAAGTCTTTGGTATTAGCTCTTTCCTATTCGCTGTTCCTTTGTAAGTCTTTGGTATTAGGTCTACGCTATTCGCTGTTCGCTAAAAAGTCTTCGGTATAAAGTCTACGCTATTCGATGTTCGCTAGAAAGTCTTCGGTATTGGGTCTTCACTATTCGCTGCTCGCTATCCACTCTTCGCTATTACCGGTGCAAAAGAGCTTGGATTAACTATAAATTGAGAGTCTGGAAGAAGTAATAAATGAAGCGTACCTGTTATGATAATTGGCGATTGAAAAAAAAAAACTTCCAAAATATACGATCATTAGCAACGTCTGAACAAGAATGTTCTGACTGCAGGCTCTACCAACTTCCTTCTCTTGCGCCCTTTCACCTCTGTCGTCTTTTTCTCTCGTCTCCTTCGCTCCTCCTATTCTTTTCATAATTCTTCGTGTGATTCTCTGCAATTTCCTCCCTTTCTTCTTCGTTTAGTTTGTCTGTCTGTCTCTGCCTCTGTCTGTTTGCCTGTCTGTCAGTCTGTCTCTCTCTCTCCCTCACTCTTCTTTCTCTCTCTCACTCTCTCTCTCACTCTCTTTTTCTCTCTCTCTCTCTCTCTCTCTCTCTCTCTCTCTCTCTCTCTCTCTCTCTCTCTCTCTCTCTCTCTCTCTCTCTCTCTCTCTCTCTCTCTGTCGTTCTTTCTTTCTCCTAGTTTTCCAAAAATGATTCCAATTTTCTCATTCTTTTGTTTCTGGGTTCTACTTTTTTTTCTTGTTTACATTCACTGCTTCTGGCTATATCTTAAATCTTCCTCTCCTTTCCCCTTCCGCCCCTCCTTTCCTCCTTCTCCTCTGCTTCCCCCTTCCCCCTCCTTTCCTCCTTCTCCTCCCATCCTTTCCTCCTCCTCTTCCCCTCTCCTCCATCTCTTCTTCCGTCCTGTCCCCCATCCTTTTTCTCCTCCTCCTCCTTCCCCTTCCCCCATCCTTCTCTCCTCCTTCCCTCCTTCCCCTTCCCCCAACCTTTCCTCCTCCTCCATCTTTTCCCTCCCCCCCCTTCTCCTCTCCTCCCTTTCCCTCCAAACCTCCAGTCGACAAAAAATATCATAATAACAGAAAAAGGTTACCCCATGGCTCCGGGCACCTTTGGAGGGCAACCCGTGAACTTCTTCATTACAGCATATCCGGACCTTCTTCGGCAGGTAGGTCCTTCTTGCCCTTACTCGGGCGGCATCTCCTGCTCTGTACATCTTTGTTATTATTTGGTTTACTGTCATTTCTGTTATCGTTGTTGTTTTTTGTTGTTATCGTTATCATTGTTCTTACTAATGCTGTTCTTATCAGCACTATCATCATCCTGTAATTTCTATTTCATTTGTTGTAATTCATTGTGCGTAAAATTCTTTTATTTTCTATCCATTTATTTTTCATTACCGTATCTTTCGTTCGTTTTTCGCGTTTCATCTCACTTTCTCTCTTCCATAATCTTATCTCGTCTACTTTTTCGCTCTTCTTTTCAGATCTTCTCTGCACTCGCCTGTTGTCATCTCTCTTTCATTTCCTTCCATTCCCTATTCATATCTTTGCCTCTCTTTGCTGCTCCACTCTTGCATTCTTTCCTCTCTATTTTCTCCTTCTTTTCCTTTCGATTTATCCCTTCTCCTCTCTTTCATGTTCTATTTATCCCTCCCTTTATTCTGCCTCTCTTTTCCCTCCTCGTCTATTGATTTTTGTTTTCCCTCGATTGTTTTTCTTCGTCTTTTTCCTCCTCCTTCCTTTTCATTTTCTTTACTTGGATCATCATTTCCATTATTACGTTTTCCCATCTCTTATTCCTATTTTCGTCTATATCTCATTCTCTCTCTTTTTCTATTCTTTTCATCTTCTTTTTCTATCTTTTTATCTCCTCTTCCTCCCTTTTCTATTTCCATCTTTCTCTTACCCTTCTTTTTATTCTCTCTCTTTCCTTCTTCCCGATCTCCTTTCCTTTCATTTTTCTCTTTCTTCCATTTTCTTTCATTCTCTTTCTTCCATTTTCTTTCACTCTCTTTCTTCCTTTTCCTTTTTTATCATGTGTCTTCCTTACTCTCTGTCACTTCTATATCTATATCTTTCCCAACTACCTTTCTCCATTTCTCTCTCTCTCTTCTTCGTTACTCCTCTTCCCTCATCTCTTTGTACTTCCTCTCCCTCTCTTTTCTATTATCCCCCACACATCCTTTTTCTCTCTCTCTTCTTCCCCATTGTGCTTCTCCTTCCCTATTATGCCTATCCCTCCCTCTCCTTTCCATTCCATCAATCCCTTTCTTCCTTCATTCACTCTTCTTCGCTGTCTCTTATTTTCTAAAATCCTTTCCCATCCTTTTCTCTTCCCTCTAAAGTCCCCCTTCACCACCTCTCCAAAATTCCTAAAATCTTCCCTTTACCCTTCCCCCCCTTGCCCTTGTCTATTCTTTTCCTTTATCCATTACCCTTGCCCATCCCCTTCCCTTACCCATTACCCCTTACCATCCCCTTCCCTTGCCCTTTACCCTTGCCCATCCCCTCCCCTTACCCATTACCCTACCTTTACCCATTTACCTTGCCCATCCCATCCCCCCATCAACCCATGCCCATACCCATTACACTTCCCCATCCCCTCCCCTTACCCATCACCCTTGCCCATTCCCTTCCCTTATCCTTTACCCTTGCCCATCCCCTTCCCTTACCCATCACACTTGCCCATCCCCTTCGCTCCCCCTCCCTAAAACCCCTGTGGACGTGACCTCGCCGAGGGGAACCCTTGACCCTGCCAATGAGGTTCACGCGCGTCGCCAAACGCTTCCTGTAACCTTACGATCCTAATCTATTTTTTAAGTAATTTATTCTACGTAACAAAAAAAAATCAAATAAAATAAAAACAAAATGGCTTTGGTACTTAGTAGTGAAAGCATCACGACTGGAATAGATAAGAATTTGATTTTTTTCCTTTACTTTTTCTTTTATTTCTTTCTCTCCCTCTTTATCTCTTTTTCTCTTTCTCTCGTTCTTTATTGCTTTCTCTATATCTTTCCCTCTCCTTCTCTCTCTTCCCCTTTCCCTATGCTTCCTCAATCTCTCCGTCTTCCTCTCCATCTCCCTCTCCCCCTAACTCTAACTCTTCCTCTTATCCTCCCCCTTCCCCTCTCTCCCCTCTTCTCTCTCCCCTCCCCTCTTTCTCTCTCTCTCCCCTCCCCCTCTTTTTCCCTCTCTTCCCCCTCCTCCCCTCTCTCCCTCGTTTCCTTCTCTCTCTCCCCTTCCCTTCCCATCCCCCTCTTTCTCCCTTCCCCCCCCCTCCTCTTTCTCTCATTTCCTTTTGTTTATGTTCTCGCTTGTCAGTCATAAATTCTCGCTGACCTTTGACCTCTTTGGCTGACATGCACTTCAGATGAACTTGAACTTTATGAGGTACTTTTATGATGCATTTCTTTGACAGCTGGAAGTGGAAACGGGGCAAAAATGGGGCCTCTTTCCTCGCTCTCGTGTTTTTCTTTTTTTTTATTTCTTTGACTTTTTTCTTCATTGATTTTCATTTGCTGTCTATGTTCTACCATGTTCCTTCTCTATTCCTTTTCTCTTTCCCTTTTTCTCTTCTCCATTCTTCTGCCGTTTTCTTTACTCGTGTTTTAATTTTATATTTTTCCTATATTTTTTTATTATGCATCTTCTTTCCATTATTACCTTATGTTATTTTTCTTTTTTTCTATTCCTTTGTCCTCACGAAGTATCTCCTCCTCCTCCCTTCCTCCTCCTCCTCCTCTTCCTTTCTTCCTCCTCCTCTTGTAGCTCAATAAAACCCTAGGCCTCCACCCCACCCCCCCCCTCCCCTCCTCACGAAAAGGCCCTAAAACCCTCGCACGCAACGATGAAAAGCAACAAAACAAAACAAAACGGCGAACAGAATCGACCCATCAGGCGAAGGCGCGCAAACTGCAAACCGATTCCAGAAGCCACAAAATAATATCGCAAATGGCTGTCGTTTACCTCATCACGTCTGAATATAATTAAAGGAAATAAGACAAAGGGCG
>NW_020870912.1:107500-110000 GCF_003789085.1 Penaeus vannamei | reverse complement strand
TCGTCGTCGTGGGCGTCATTCGTGGGCGTCATTCGTGGGCGTCGTTCGTGGGTCGTGGGCGTCGTTCGTGGGCGTCGTTCGTCATTCGTAGGCGTCATTCGTGGCGTCATTCGTGGGCGTCATTCGTGGGCGTCGTTCTTGGGTGTCATTCGTAGGCGTCATTCGTGGGCGTCATTCGTGGGCGTCGTTCGTGAGCGCCATTCGTGGGCGTCGTTCGTGGGCGTCATTCGTTGAACACTCCTTGTGCATGACGTCGGTAATTGCTGCCTCTCGCCGCATGATGGTGATTTAAGTGGTGTTTCTGTTCTGTTACATTCATTTGTCTTTTCTCTTTCTTCTCTTTTCCCCTTGCCTTCCTTTTCTTTCGGTTTCTTCTACTTTTCCTTTCTATTTTTTCGTTTTTCTTTTCACTTTTCTCCTATTTTTTTCTTGATTTTCTCCTTGGTCTCACTCCTCTTCTTAAATTTTTCTTCATATCCTTCTCCTCCACTTTTTTATTCTATTCTTGTTCCTCTCCTAATACCTGTTTAACATTTTTTCAACATCTACTTTAATCATGTAATCCCATCTTGTCTCTTTATAAAACAAATCACAAAACATGTAGGTCTACTGCAGTAATAACAATAAAGCCTTATAACAAACTAAACTATCCCAAAACCCTCCATTAAATTGCTACGTTGCACTCTTCTCTCCTTGCAATAACCATTCATGCTGCTGAACTATAGCAACTTGCGACCTAGCGCATGGCCATTCCTTCTTCCTTTCTTTGTCTTGCCTACTTTATCTCTTCGACATTGCCCTTCGTGTCTCCGTCATTCCCTTCTCTTTTTCTCGCTATCTTTCTCTGCATTTTCTTCTTTCTACCTCCTCCTATGCCTATTCCCATGCGATCTTTCATCTCTTCCTCCTGCCTTTCCCTCTTCTAGTTGTTTTCCTTTTCCCTTCCATTCTACTTTCATCCCCTGCCTCCTACTCTTTCTCCCGCCCCCTTGCCCTATCTCTTGCGTCTCCCTTCCTTTCCCTGTCCCGCCCATCCTTCCCCTTTCCCCTGTCCCTCCCAGCCGTCCCCCTTTCCCCTATCCTTCCCACCCTTCCCCCTTTCCCTGTCACTCCCACCCTTCCTCTTTTCCCTGTCCCTCCATCCTTCCCACCCTTCCTCCTTTCCCTGTCCTCCCATCCTTCCCCTTTCCCTGTCCTCCCATCCTTCCCCCTTTCCTTGTCCCTCCCATCCTTCCCCATCCCTCCCCTTCCCTCCCTTCTCCAGCGGGGTCCGGAGGCTCTTCTGTCTGCCTGCAGCGTGATGTCATGGTTTGGTCCCTTGCCAAGGATCTCGGCGCTCTTCTCATTTCACACTTTGGGGAGTCGGAATTTTGATAACTTGATTATTCACACTGACGGTTCACCTGTTCACTCATTCGTTCACCGCTTCCTGCTCGCGTTCATCTGTCCGTGCATGACGGTCCCTCATTTGCATATTTTTCCGATTAAATAATGTGTTCATTTGATCTTCCTTTTGTGGAAGGCGGGTTCTCGTGAGTCATGTAAACACCGCTTCTTTGAAGGTCTTTTTCTCAACGCGGCCGCTACGTCATCCATGGATTCACTGGCCCACACATGAACTACCCCCCCCCCCCACCTCCCTACACACATGCACACGCACATGGAAGTACACCTACATGAAACCACACCCCAAGAACATACGTGCACACACCCACGCACATGCAAACACACTAACAGACACACGTACACAAACATGCACATCATCCCATTCAAATATTAACGATTTCAAGAACCACCACATCAATAATTCAGCCTACTATGCAAGTATATCAAGTAAATTTTGCGAGTATGCACAAAAATTACGAATGAATGGAGAAAGCAAACTCATTCAATAAATACATAATAACAAGAAGACTGAAATGAAGAAGCACCAAAAGGCTTAGACGTATAAAAACAAGCCCAAGACGCACCACAATTATACAGAGAACTGTCCTCATTCCCAGACTCGAGTCATAACTCTTGATTTGCTCTAATTTCGACCCAACTGGCGGCGCCGGAGCTGCCTTATCGCCGCACATGCTAAGTCGTCCTTCTTAACGATGACGAATGGCGCGGGCGGACTCGGAGGCAGTTTGCGGTAATGCCCATTGGCTGGCTCCGATATCGCCCGCGGCGCGTTGTATATGCATGGATGTGTTGCTATGAGAGAGAGAGAGAGAGAGAGAGAGAGAGAGAGAGAGAGAGAGAGAGAGTGAGTGAGTGAGTGAGTGAGTGAGTGAGTGAGTGAGTGAGTGAGTGAGTGAGTGAGTGAGTGAGTGAGTGAGTGTGTGTGTGTGTGTGTGTGTGTGTGTGTGTGTGTGTGTGTATGTGTGTGTGTTTGCGTGCATGATTATAGGGGGGCAGTATGGGTGACTTTGTGAGCGTTTTTTTTGTGTGGGGGATATTTGTACCTGTCTTTATCAACGACCGCATGTGTAAAATAGTATATAAATTTGTGTAC
>NW_020870912.1:82500-102500 GCF_003789085.1 Penaeus vannamei | reverse complement strand
GAGAGAGAGAGAGAGAGAGAGAGAGAGAGAGAGAGAGAGAGAGCACCCCCCGTCCAGTCTTTATGCCTCACGCGTGTTACTCTTCTTTCGGAGCATGGGGTGCAGGGGCGCCAAGTGAGAGTGAGTATGTTAGTTAGTGAGTGAGTGAGTGAGTATGTTAGTGAGTGAGTGGATTATGTACGTTATAGTTAGTTAGTGAGGAGTGAGTGAGTGGTAGTTAGTTAGTTAGTTAGTGAGTGAGTAGTGATGAGTGAGTGAGTATGTTAGTCAATGAGTGAGTGAGTATGTGAGTATGCTAGTGAGTGAGTGAGTGAGTGAGTGATGTGAATATGTTTGATTAGTTGGGTATGTGAGTGATGTAAGTAAATATGTGAATTGTGAAGGAATGATCGTGAGTGAAGGCAAAGGAACGAAGGAAAAAAAGAAAGAAAGAGAACGAGAAGAGAGATGAGAGAGAGAGAGAGAGAGAGAGGAGATAGAGAGGAGAGAAGTAGAAAGAGACGAGAGGATGACGGAGAGGAGACGAGAGAGAGACGAGAAGAGAGAGAGAGAGAGAGACCAGAGAGAGAGAGAGAGAGAGAGAGAGAGAGAATCAAACGAGAGAAGAATCAAAAACGAGAGAAAAGATCAAAAACGATAGAAAGAGAAAATCAAACAGAGAAGAGAGACAGACAGTATGGGTGGGGGGTGGGGGGAGGGAAAAGCCCATAGCGGATAAGGGGCGCGTCCCCCAAGCGTCGTCGGCGCAGAGGCCCCGTGTTCTGTCGCCAGCGGTAAATTTAATGGCAAGACCGAGCACAGACTCCGCCATGACCGGAATGTCGTAATGAATGTCGATGGCACCGAGCAGAAGGAGGGGGAGGGGAGGGAGAGGGGGAGAGAAGAGGGGGAGGGGAAGAAGGAAGGGGGTAGGGCGGAATGGGAAGAGAGGGAGGGGAGGGAGGGGAGAGAGGAGGGGGAGGGGGAGGAGAGAGAAGGAGGGGGGAGGGATGGGGCATGGGGGGGGGGGGCATGGAGGAATGAGGTGATGTGTGGGCACCTCGAGACACACTATACTGTATATTTATAGTCGCACCTTCTCTGCCCTTCCTCATTCTCATTCCTTCTTTCTTCTTCTTCCATTCTTTCTTTCTTCTTCTTCTTCCATTTTTTTTTTCTTCTTCTTCTTCTTCTCTCTTTCTCTCTCTACTACTCTAACTACTTCTCTTCTATTTCTCCTTCTTCTCTCCCTCTCTCTCTCTCTACTACTTACTACTTCTCTTTCTATTTCTCCTTCTTCCTCTCCCTGTTTTTCTCTTTTCCCCTCCCACTTCTCTCTCTTTCTCCCTCTTCCCCCCTCTCTTCATCTCCTTCCTCCCCCTGTCTCTCTCTCCCTTTTCCTCTTCCTCTATCTCCCTCCCCTCCACCTTTTCCCCACTCCCTCTCCTCTTCCTCTCTCTCTCTCTCTTTCTTCCCTTCCCACTTCCCCTTCCTCTCCCTTCTCTCTCTTTTCTTCCTTCCCCCTCCTTACCTCTCCCTCTCCCTCTCCATCCCCCCTTACCTCTTCCTCTCCCTATCTCCCTTTCGTTATGGCAAACACACCTAGACCACACATGGCACGAACCGCAACCCCCCACCCCACCCCCACATTTAGGCATTCCAGAACCCAAACCCGAACCACAAATCCACTTCGGTTCACCACTTTCCGCAGCGCATTCCCACTTAAGGCCGTGTGTCTCGGATTTTTTTTGTAGGTATATTGGAGAGAACACAGGCAAAGAAAAAAAAAAAAATAAAAAGAAAGAAAAGAAAAGATAGAAAGACAAAAGAAAAGAAAAGATAGAAAGACTAAAGAAAAGAAAAGAAAAGAAAGAAAAAAAAGATTTAAAAAAGATAGAAAGACAAAAGATAAAAAGAAAAGAAAAGAAAGAAAGAAAAAAGATAAAAAGAAAGAACACAAAAGAAAGAAAAAGGATAAAAAGAAAGAACACAAAAGAAAGAAGAAATATATATCACGATACTGATCTCTTTTTATTTCATCGATTTCAGTGTTTAAGGCTGAAAATATGAACGGGGGGGGGGGGGACTGTTTTAGCAACAGCACTGCTGCAAAACAGCATCGACAACGATAATACCGATATAAACAAAAGCAATAACAGAGGAAATATAAAAACAAAAATATTATTACCACTAGCTACTACTACTGCAATCTAATATAATAATAATAATAAATAATAATAATAATAATAATAATAATAACATTAATAATCATAAATAAAAAATAAAAACAATAATGATAACAATAATAATAATAAAATCATTACATTATATCATTATTATCATCATAAATAATGATGGTAATAATATATTAATAATAATCACAATAATAATAATAATAATAATAATAATAATAATAATAATAATAATAATAAATAATAATAATAATAATAATAATAACAATAACAATAATTATATAAGCCTACTAAATCATGATAACAGAACATGAATAACATACATACCTCAGTCTCTTGCACGTACACTAACAACCTACCGCATACTCATTAACTGTCAACTCACCTGTGAAAGAGAGAAAAATAGGATAATTACCATAACAACGGTGATAACGTTAGTGATGTTGATGTGGGGGTGGGGGTGGGGTGGGGGTGGGGTAGAGGTGAGGTGGTGTGGGGTGTGGTGGTGGAGGTGGAGGTGGTGGGGGTGGTGGTAGAGGTGGAGGTGGTGGGGGTGGTAGGAGTGGTGGTTGCTGTGGTGGTGGTGAGGGATTGGTGGTGGTGGGTGGTGTACTAGTGCTAGTGGTAGAAGTAATATTGGTGGTAGAAGTAGTAGTAGTAGTAGTAGTAGTGATGTGACGTGATGTGATGGTAGCCGTAGTGAGAGTGATGCTCCTCGCAATAATACCAAGTTCAAAAGGATGATAGTGGTAATAAAATATGGTAATAAAAGTGGTTTGTGGTGATCCTACGATGATAAGATGATAGCGATGAATGTAATGATTACTCTGCTAGATAAATTATGATGGCAGTGCTGATATAATAACAAAAAATATGATGGCAATAATGCCGATGATGACTCTAACAGTAAAGGCAACACGATCAAACCCACGAACAGGAAACAGAAAACAGAATCAAACCGCGAACATGAATTAAATTATGATAACTAAATCGATTCAGAATCCTTCGTGCGTAAAAAAAACATATAAAATCAACTTTAACATCAAACAGCGTTCAATAACACGCAACTCTCAGCCTTACGTCCTCCTGCAATAAAACTCATAAACCTCAGTCCTTCTATAAGCTCATCCTGATATTTGAAAGTATTATCACTAGATCTGTAATTTATTGGGCACTAATGATTTTATATTACCCTCCTGTTCATTCACATCCAGCGAACGTGTCTGCGCGGGCACTTCACATCCAGCTTATGAATGAAGGATTACTGAATGAGGTTCGACTACTGTGAGGTTTAGAACTCAACAGCTGACATGACTGAGGAAATGAAAATTCTAATGACAAAAGGAAGTTATTTTTATGAGGAACTAAGAATAAAAAAATGCAAACTGGGTAAAAATAATCATGGAGACACGTTGGCCTTAAGTAATGCGTCCGTTGTAGTGAGAGCGGACAAGGAACAAAAAAGGTATTTTAACACTGTCAAAGTCAAAGAGCCAGGTATTTATGTGAACTTGTTTGGACTCGGAAAAACGCTCGAGATAAAGACCGTCGCGCCAGAATGCCAACCACGTTCATTATGCATAGCGTCCCTCTTTCCCTGTTAACTAGAGCTCGCGCCTACAAGGGGACGGACATTTACAACCACCTCGAGATAAACAGGAACACGTGAAGCTCTAAATAACACAGTGTGAAATACCAGTTGTTCTTCAAGTACGGCAAGGTTGGATCTGGAGATAATTACAGGTTCTTTTCTCTTCGTTTTTGTTATCTACATTCCGAGTGGGCATTAGGATAAAAATAGCCATTGACACCCGAAGGACACGTCGTGACAGGGGCTGGGCGGAAGTCACGGTGCTACTTATTTTAATTCCTATTCATCAATTAATCTTGAGTGATTGGACAATTGGGTATCGCGGAAAATTGGACTAGATTATCGCAAATCATTAAGAGTATTAAATCGCATCTGCAAGATACCAACTTGTATTTACTATCATTATAACAAGGTCGACATGCAGAATATATATAGACTTGTAACGGAAAATTGTATATACAGTATATCTGAAGATATACTGTATATACAATGCATGAAGAAAATGAAAGACATAATTTTGAGTTTATCACCACAATAAAAGACCCCGACAAAAAAGTGCCACGTCAAAGTAGCAGTAACGTGCTCGCTGATAACTAGTTACAAGATGACCTAGTAATCGCTTTAGGAAAATCTCCGAGATAAGTATCGCCTTCCTGGTACTGCAACCCGGATCCTCTAACCCCGACGTCTATGACCGCTGCAATAAGGGTGATGCTTGCACGATTTCTCTACCGTAAATAGGCACTTGAAGCACTCCCTAGGCGGAAAAATTTCGGTGGGCGTGCAGTACTCGTATGTTCGGCGAAAAATAAGTGTACAGCAATTCTGTAAGTGCTTGGGCGTACATCCTGGGGAAATGGGGAAATGGGCAGATGGGGAGATGGGGGAGTAGGGAGATGCATCTTTACCTCCGCCCCGCCCCCCTTCCCCCTCCCTGTAATAAGGTAGGGGAGTATCTAATATAATCACCCCGAACCACCCTTGGCAATCTAATGGACTACTTTTGCTTCTTAATACTTAATTGTACCGGTAACAATTATATTTTCTATGGCACAGTATGAAACAAAAATACACGGGGTAAGAAGTTAGTATACTACAAAACAATTACCTATTCAATAATTGGTGTCATTCTTAAGTAGTATATATATATTCGAAGTCTGATTTTTAAAATCTATTTTCAGTTAGTACGTATTCAGATATAATTATTTGAACTAATGTATTTAACACATTTTGAATTAGCTACTAAGCTTTGGGCATCGATTTTTTTCTATTGGTCAATAAATTCCCCTGCGATAATACAATACTACACCATTATCACAATTATCATGCGTAAAATTGAATTCATCATATTATAAATATTCGTTGCAAGAAAATGACACACAAATTAGTTCTGGTTATATGGGAATACAACAGAAAATTCGTTTTACCATTTATATAGTCAAAATAATTTAAAGATTTACGTCATTTCTGCTTTCAATGCGCTGTCGCTTTCGTACTTTCTTGCACGAACCGATGGCGCGACAGATAATTCGAAAAGAGCATCTCCATCTACAATATTCTACATCTACCCCCCCCCCAGCAGAAATCTAATAAATGAATCGATATCATTCTGATTCACCCCAACCTGAAAAAAAAATATGACCCACTCTCGACACTTTTGCCATTCTAGAATCCCGCCATTAGCGTCTTGTCCCGTCGGCGATTACAGTCTGAAGCACCAATTTTCCTCTACCGAAATGAGGCTTCACTCGCGCCCTATTCACGAGGGGCATCGATCTTTCCTTTTTTCCTTCATTTTCTTTTTCTTTTTCTTCGTTTTTCTTTTTGAGTGTGTGTGCGGGGGGGAGGGGGGAGAGGGGGTCTTTTACAAATACATCGTTGACGTTTGCTGACGAGGTTCAAGTGCTTCTGTTGCAGCTTGAGATTTGCAATCCGGAAGCTGTGGTTTTCAAGCTCAGGATCAATATTTTTTTCTTACTGCAGGCTCTTACGTTGCAATCAAGAAACGTCAAGAACACGAGGAGAAAAATCAAGTAAATTCCAGAAAGCAAGACAAAATCACATAAAGTAGCTTAAGTTAAACAAAAAAGGCGTCAAGCAAAGTCAAGCAGCGGGAATTCAAAAGCGAACGCGGAGACAAGCCAAACAAACCCGACAAAACGAGGTAAAGTCAAGCACAGTGAACCAAACGAACCGAAGTCAAACTAGGCCACGCAAAGGCGAGACAATTCGAACAAACGGGCGGAGGTGATACATATTCAGCTTCTTCGACAGACCATTACTCTCTCTGCCAGGACGTGTCTTCGAGCTCCGTGGTAAGTAGCTTTTGCAGCAGAATTCTGACTTGACGAAAAAAGATGCCTATTAAGATGCCAGTTCTTCCCACAAAGGCTGTCATTATCGTCGCCTTTCTGCTCTTCTTTCTCTCCTCTCTTTCTCCTCTCTCTCTCTCTCTGTCGCCATCATTACAATCACTCGACCACTAATGGCCGCCCTGTCTTTTCCACTTCATTCTCGTGTTTCTTCCCACCGTTATTTCCTACTTATTATCCCGTGCATCAGCCATTCTCATCACAGCCGTTTTTTTCCTTGCCAGGAATTCCCTACATCTTCTGTATTTCCCTCCCCACGAGTCCCTCTATTTTCCTGGGTCTCCGTCACTTCACCATCTCCCTTACCAGCACTTCACATCTTCCTGGATTCCCGTTATTTCACTAACATGTCCGCCGTCACCATCAGCTGGCCATTAGACCTCACCATCTATCATCATCCCTCTCGTCACGGCGAGTCCACAATCAACGTCTCGATAATTACAAGATCCTCGCCTGGGTGCCATCCTCCGCATTCCTCCGGCGCTGGGCCTACCGTCGAGGGTCACCCAATCCTTTTCCTGACACTTCCTTGACCTCCTTTCTGGACCCACAAGTGCCTTTACTCCCTTTCCTTCGCCGCACGAATGCCAGCGGCTGTTACTAAGGCCGTCGTCGAAAAAAAATCCTAATCTTTTTCTATTAGCAAACTACCATTTATTCCTTGGACTGCCATTACCCCTACGGCGCATTCTCTCACCATTACATAATGTCAAACGACCGCAGTGAACTTCCCACTTATTCCTTCAGCGTCACCGCTTCCCCGCGCCATCCCAGCCCGACAAATTTGCGAGCTGCGAATAGTGTCACCATCGCGGCCATCCATCACCCGACGACGGTCTCGGTCTCGGCCTCGGTCTCGGTCGCCAGCCCGGTTCGGGTCGGGCATGCGGGTAAGTAAACATTGCGGTAATGGCCGACGTTCTGCCTGTAATTCTCGTTATTACCTCACTCGCAGGATCTGAAGGATACCCGCCGGAGGAGCAGTACCACCCACTGGACGCATTGGCGGCTGTTGGGTAATTACGGAGGTGAAGGCAGGGATAATTTGAGTGCTCCTCCTCCTCCTCCTTTTCTCTTCTTTTATTCTCTCTTTGCTTTCTCGCGTTTTCTCCATTCGACCTCATTTGTTTCCATTTCCGCTCCCCTTCTCGCATGTTTTCCTTCCTCCTCCCCTCCTTTCTATCTGTTTCCTCTTCCCTTCCCTTTCTCTTCTCATTTTCTATTTTCTATTTTCCGCCCTTCTCTTCGTAATTGCCTTTCCCTTTCACTCCTCCCTTCTCCCCCTTTACTCCCATTCTATATTACCTTTCTCTTCCTTTCTCATTTTCCGTTGCCTACCTCCTCCCTTCCTCCTTTCCTATTTCCCATTCGAACGCCCTACTTCCCTCCTTACCTCGCGTTTTCCAACCCATTCTCCCTTTCTAATTCCTTTTCCAATTCCCCTCTTCCCTTCTTATTTCCCATTCTCTCTCATCCCTCTCTTTTTGCCCTTTCCTCTCTCCTCTTCCCTTTCTAACTCTCCTTTCCCATTCCCGACCTTCCTTCCCTTTTTCCTTCCCCATTCATTTATTCCTCCTTACCTACCTTTCCTCCTCTTCCATCATCTCCCATCCTCTCTTCTCCCCTCCCCTCCATTCTCCTTCCTACCTCTCTTCCCCCTCATCCTCCCTTCACCTTTCTCCTTCCCTTCCTATCTCCTCCCCCTACCTCTTCCGCTCCTTTCCTTCCCCTTCCCCTACCCCTATCTACCTCACCCTTCCCCTATCACCCCTACCCTTCCCTATCACCCCTACTTCTTCCCCTGCCTCCTCCCTTCCCCTATCACCCGTACTTCTTCCCCCTGCCTCCCTTCCCAATGAGGCAATATGGAAGGAGACCGTCTCAAGGTGGAAGGTCAAGGAGCAGGAGGAATCTAATGACACCCAGACCCATTAGCCTTCAGGAATCCACGAAGACCAAGGCGGCGGTTAAGGGTCTAGTCGGCGAGCAGGGGAAAAAAAATTATAGGATTCGATGACAAGTCCTAGAGAGACAGTGAAGGAATGGAGGGATGGGGGGATGGGGAGAGATTGGGGGATGGGGAAGGGTTGGGGAATGGGAAGGGAAGGGAAGGGTTGGGGGAATGGGGAGGGAGGAGGGAGCGGTTTGGGGGAGGATTTGCGGGAAAGGGGAAGGAGGAGGGGAGGGGTTAGAGGAACAGGGAAGGAGGAGGAGAGGGGTTGGGGGAAAGGAGAGAAGGAGATGGACGGGAGGAGGGGAGGGGTTGAGGGTTGCCTTAACGACTCTGTGGGACTCTGTGCCTGGCAGAGATTCTTCCGACGCGAAACGCGGCGATTTCATTTATTTTACCGATTTTCTTTTAGAGTATCCGAATCAAGTAATCACTTTAATTCTAAAAAAATGATCTTCCTTCTATGTACTGATAATAATAAAAACAATGATGATAATACTACTTGATGATGATGATGATGATGATGATGATGTTAATAATAATGATAACGAAGGTGAAGACGATGAATATAACACAAATGATGATGATGATAATGCGGATGATAATGATGATTATTATAATACAAATGATGATGATATGAAAAATAAGAACATCAATAGCAATACTAACATTAATATCAACAATACCATAATACCAACGAAGAAAACACGGCAGACCTCCGAGAACGTCGCCCTCCCCAAAACAATCGAGAATGTTCTTTTCGGCGATCGAGCCCAAGAAGATCTCCCCGGCGCCATTAGCCAAGAGCGCGCGGCCGTGACTCAAACCACAAAGGTCCCCCATATACACCTACAAGTATGAGGGGGGGGGGGAGAGGGAGGGGTCAAGGTGATCCTTGTGTGGTGGGGTGGGGGGGTGGGGGGGAAGGTCTACCACGCGGCCTTGAATTCCGAAAGGTCGGTGAGAAATCGCGGGAAAAAAAGGATATTGGGAAAGTGGGCATATAGATCGGAGACGGCTGTGCGATGGGAAAAGAAGGGCGGTTTTTATGTAAATATTGAACAAATATGAGGGCCGTTGTGGATTTTTTTTTTATACACATACCACACAGCCACAACCACTAACACACACACGCACAATGAATCAATGAATCGCTATTTATATACCTAAATACATTGTATCTAATCAACTATCTTTATTTACCTATCTATTAATCAATTACTTTATATACATACATGCATATATATATATATATATATATATATATATATATATATATATATATATATACATATACATAGATAGATATAGATATAAATTGAGAGACAGATAGATGGAGAGAAGGATAGACTATATGATGTTTACTTGTGCATGTATGCATGTATGTGTGTGTATGTATGTATGTATGTGTGTGTGTGTGTGTGTGTGTGTGTGTGTGTGTGTGTGTGTGTGTGTGTGTGTGTGTGTGTGTGTGTGTGTGTGTGTGTGTGTGTGTGTGTGTGTGTGTGTGTGTGTGTGTGTGTGTGTGTGTGTGTGTGTGTGTGTGTGTGTGTGTGTGTGTGTGTGTGTGTGTGTGTGTGTGTGTGTGTGTGTGTGTGTGTGTGTGTGTGTGTGTGTGTGTGTGTGTGTGTGTGTGTGTGTGTGTGTGTGTGTGTGTGTGTGTGTGTGTGTGTATGTGTGTATGTATGTATGTATGTATGTAATGTATGTATGTATATGTATATTTATGTATATAATATGTATGTATGTACGTGAGTTTGTATTTATGTATGTGTGTATTATATATATATATATATATATATATATATATATATATATATATTAGATAGCCAGATAGATATAGATAATAGATGATAGATATAGATATATGTGTGTGTATACACACACTCACACAAACACAAACACATACATATACACAAACACCTGCATACACACATATAATGACGCACATCGCTGAAACAGAAGGTACCGCAGAACAAGGAATTCCCTCCTGCCACCAAATCCCCGCAAATCAGACGAGTCCCCCCCCCCCCCCCGCCCGCCGCGAACCGCCCCACCGCCGCCGGGAAAGAAAAGAAAGCAAGGCCCGCGCCGCCCTCCTGCAAGACGCTCGCTCGCGGGTCAAGACATAACCTACATCCGAGGCGTAATGGCGAGCGCCGCCGCCCAGGGCCAGCGAACGAGCTCCTCTCCCAAGCCGGTGGTCAGACGGGGTGCGCGCGGGCGGTTCGCGGGCGGGCGGGCGGGCAAGGGGGGGGGGAGGAGGAGGAATGGGCGTGACGGCCATTACACGGGGCACGGTCGCTACCTCAGGGCGGCTTCTGCCACATGCTGCCCCGTAAACGACACATACCGTTATTAGACGCATCCTGCTCGGGATCTGGGGCTGATTTCTTTGTTAGCTGGCTGGCTTGTCTGTCTCTTTGTCTGACTAATTGTATGTTTGTCTGTTTGACATATGATATCTCACATACCTATTGGAAAAAAAAATCAGAGACTATCATAATAAATCATATAAGTTAAAAAATCATCTGGTCCTATAATATATGTATGTATGTGTGTGTGTGTGTGTGTGTGTGTGTGTGTGTGTGTGTGTGTGTGTGTGTGTGTGTGTGTGTGTGTGTGTGTGTGTGTGTGTGTGTGTGTGTGTGTGTGTGTGTGTGTGTGTGTGTGTGTGTGTGTGCGTGTGCGTGTGCGTGTGCGCGCGCGAAAAAAGGGAAGAGAGAGAGAGAGAGAGAGAGAGAGAGAGAGAGAGAGAGAGAGAGAGAGAGAGAGAGAGAGAGAGAGAGAGAGAGAGAGAGAGAGAGAGAGAGAGAGAGAGAGAGAGAGAGAGAGAGAGAGAGAGAGAGAGCGGCGTCATAAAACTCTTCCCAGAAGGGTTTTGGGAAGGGCTCAGCACCTCCCATAATTTGGGCTCTGTTACCTGTATTTTTTATTTAATTTATTTTTTTCTTCAGTCTTGGAATATTTATCGAAACCCGAGAATTCAGCCTCGAATACGGCCGCCTCTCTGGATCCCAAGAGGCCTTATCTCAGCCTTTGAAAGTTAATATGCTGAAAGATTATATACTCCGAGACTTTCGGTCTACTCAGAGTACCGAAAGATTCCTTGCGATATCACAAGGAGATAAGAGCCCCCCTCGAAGATTTCTCGTTTTGTAGAGGCCTTTCTTAGAGTTTCTTGGGGCGAGCGATGAAGGAATCACTTTATCTAGAGAATATCAAGTCGACGGATGAACAAATGCTCAAGGGCGTGTAATCAGAGGGACGATTTCCCGGTCTTTCAAAAAAAAAAAAAAAAAAAAAAAAAAATCAATTCTTGATATTTTCCTTTAAGCTTATCTTATATATACAAATCTGCCTCGAAACATTATTCATATACATCAGTATAATCGCGTTTCTAATAATTATGTTAAGGTAAGCAAGGACTACATACACTGAATTGTTAACGATCATTCATGAGTAATGCAAATATGTCAATCCACCCATTTCATTGCAAAAAGGGCTGTTGCACCGAAGCTCATTTGTGAATAGTTGGCCATCTACTGCGCTTTGGTTCACGCTGTCATAACAAGGAAAATAACAACACCAACACTGTCAAAACCAAGAGCAAAACAACAAAAATCAAAGAAAATAAACGCAAACAAAAACATAACGCTCTCCGTAATGGCGACGAATAATTAAAGAAGCAGGAAGTGCGTAACGTATTTCCAAACACTTAAGAGCCGCTACGTCCACAATTAACCGACGCAAAAGCGACACCTGAAAGAAAGAAAAAATATGACACATACTAGGCATAACGGGACTCTTTTTTTCGCGCGCTAATTGTATCCTGCATAAAAAAAGACGCGACATGAAAACGAGTTCGTCCGCTTCTCTCTCCCGCCGCCATTTGCACTTCGGCCTTCTTGATCTTGTTATTCTACTTGTGTTTTGTTTTGTTTTTTGTTTTTCTGATTCGTTCTCGGCATTTCCTCTTTATGGTACTTATTTTTGTTCTCTCCTATGTTTCTCCTCCATCCGTACTTTAACGTTGGTTGCCTATAAATATGTCTGGCTATGTGTATGTGTCTCTGTCTGTCTGTCTGTCTATCTGTCTCTCTCTTCTCTCTCTCCTCTCTCTCTTATCACCCTCCTCTCCTCTTTCTCAGGCCAAAGAACCTTCCCTTATAACGACGACCTCCCCGGAACGCACACAATGGTTATCATGCACCTTTGTTTTGACAATGGACTACCCCCTCCTCTACCCCCTCTCGGACCCCCCCCCCTCCCCTCGCCCGTGAATTATAGCTTGTGCATTATAATTTAAGGGCCATTGTATATTCACTCAAGGAACACATTACTGGTTCTGAACCGATCGTTCCGTCGATGGTTCGGTATTCGTAAAGATATTCGGTTTACGATCGACCGACGAGGGTGATTTCCGCCTCGAAGTCGTTCGAAGAAAACCGAAATATTCTAACAAGATTGTTTAGAAAGTCTGTGCTTTGTTCGTTGATAAATTTCATGAAAGGTGATCATTACGTCTTATGAGACTTCGTTAGAGCTTTCTTTTTTTTAGGTTTATACTTACACATGTATGTATATATATGTGTATGTGTGTATGTGTATGTATGTATGTATGTATGTATGTATGTATGTATGTATGTATGTATGTATGTATGTATGTATATATATATATATATATATATATATATATATATTATATATATAATATATATATATATTAATATATATAATATATATAATATATATATATATATATATATATATAATATATATATATATATATATAATATATATATAATATATATTATATATATATATATATATATATATATATATATATATATATATATATATATATATATATATATATATATATATATGCATGTATGTCTATTATAATAACTGATGTTACAGCCTTTCCAATGCCATCTCTTCCTTATCCACACTCATTCTGCGTCTTCCTACTCCTCTTCCCCTCATCACCTTTCCTCCCCGCCCCGCCCCCTTTTACCAATAGACGACCCCCCCCCGCCCCCGGCACAATCATCACTTATACCTCCTCCCTGATCTCGGTAACTGGAGACGCCACCCAAAACAATCACTATCACGATATCAGATAAAGACCGGATGCCCTACACGGAGGCGGTCGAAGGAGGAAAACGACCCTAGATAAAACGGGCGACTCGCTTTCAGGGAATCCGACGACCTGGCACCTCAGAAGCCGATTGGGGAGGTGATTTTCGTATGGGAAGGCCGTGTGTGTGTATGTACTCTATCTGTCATATTTCCGCTTCAGTGTGGGTTGGGCCTCTCCCATGACCCCAAGACGTGGTGAAGAGACCTCCTCCCCCCCTCCCTCCGCTCACCTCTTCTCCTCCGTTTCTCCTTTCTTCTCTTCTTGTTCTCCATAGTCTTCCTCTCCCTTTCCCCGAGATCTCTTCCTGGTCCTGCGTCTGCGACCCTCCTCTTCGTCCTTCTCCGCGTCCGAGTCCTCAGTTCTGATCTTGCTCTTGTTTCTGCTACTCCCCTACTTCCTCCTCCTCCACTTCTCACTCTTCCTTCTTCCTCCACTTCTTATTCTTCCTCTCCTCCACTTCCTACTCTTCCCTCTCCCTTCCTACTCTTCCTCTCCTCCACTTCTTACTCTTCCTCCTCATCCCTCACCCAGCTCCTCCTCCTCCTCCTCACCCATCACCTCCCCTGCACCCTTTCTCTTTCACCTCCTCCTCATCCCACTTCCACTTCCTCCTCATCTCATCACTCTCCCTTCCTCCTTATCCCTCTTCCATCTCCTCTCTTACACTTCCTTCTCCTCCTCCTCAGCCTCCTCCACCTCCTGCTCACCCCCTCCCTTCCTCTCTCCTCCCACACCCTCACCCAACCCACCTCTCCCTCCCTCCCTCCCTCCCCACCTCTTTTTACGACTTCCCAAGTACTCAAATTACTACATAAAAGTTAGGCATAAGAGGTCGAGGGCAAGAAGCCTACATTATGATGTCAGAACGGCGTCCCGGGAGATCGAGGGGCTAAGGCCTCGCTGCATACAAACAAACAGCCTAAGGGAGGGGGCAAGGGGGAGGGAGGGAGAGGGGGTGCTGCTACCTGATGATTATGTCATTACTGGGGGTTACCTGCCCGCCTACACCCTCTCATTACACCCCCGCGACACTCGATCTGCGTACACAACGCTACACTCGTGACCAGAAATGCTTTTTTGTGTGTGTATTTTGACGTGTTGTGTATTATCGTGTTTACTCTACTGGTACAAAGGCCTCTTTCTGAAATTATATTACATATTATGAAATATGTGGTTTCATTTCATTCAAGGATGGATTTCTTACCTCTGAACTTGTTTTTCATGAACAAGAACATCTACTGCATAAAGATAACGGTAAATGCAATAACAAAATATACCTTATCATTATCATAGTTGTTACCATTATCAGGGTCATCGTTATAAAAAAAAATAATTATCGCAATCATTACTACAATAAGTAGTATGATCATTATCGTTACTAATAGTATAAGTACTATTATTAATACGATTATCAGTATAAGTATCACTATTACCATCGCTATCATCATTAATTTTGTTCTGGTTAAAGATAAGTGATAAACACAAAATCAACTTAACTCAGCGCTATAGCAATGTTAACTCTGTAGCCAAAAAGAAACACGCCATAAACTCAGCAACTATGGCGGGAAACGTTTTTGTTGCAGACAAAAAGCAAAACACAAAAAAATATTTATGTTCCACCAACCTCCCACCTTTTGCCTCTATGTCATAACCTGGGAACGTTAAGCCATAGCGCCATCATTATAACTTTTTTGACATAATCATTACTGCTTTTATGACACAACATAATTGTGTAGGCTAATTATGTAAGTCATAATAAAATCAATAATGATAACAAAAAATATGTGATTATTATCACTGGTATTCCTGCATTCATTCCCGTTGCTGTCTCCGTTTATTCATTCAACATTATCAACATTGTTGTATTTAAAAAAATAGTAATTCATCATTTAGTTATAATATAATCCCTTGCAGTAAAATAATTGTTATTGCAGAGACTGTATCATATCAAAATCAAATATACTGTTATCTTTCCTCGATTTCATTACCATCATCGTTATCAATGGTATTTGTAGCAATGTACATCAGTCAATACCTTGAATCACAATAATTGTATAACTTGTTAATGGTATTCAATTATCATTATCATCGTCATCACAGTCACTCTCTCTCTCTCTCTCTCTCTCTCTCTCTCTCTCTCTCTCTCTCTCTCTCTCTCTCTCTCTCTCTCTCTCTCTCTCTCTCTCTCTCATTATTTCTTTTTTACTTTTGCCATCTCATTCTTGTCATAACGAATGTTATTACTATGATTACCAATGTAGCAATAACCCCAGCATAATTATGGCGTTGTCATCACGAAGAACAATATGAAAACATAAACAAACATTTTTTTGAAACTCTGACCCTAATCCCCCAACGCCCCTCTTAATCTGACTCTCATTTCATTTTGTAATTTCCTTGATGGGCGTCGTGGCATATGGGCGTGCGTGATTCTTTCCTCTTCTTAGGGATTGTGTAGCTTGGCGAGAAAAGTTTCCTAAGTAGCTGACAGACACTCGGCGTGGCTGTCTCGGGATCCCCGGACAGACAGGACTAGTGTGACCGTTGCTTGATCACATAATGGTAAAGTTGATGGGTAGAGAGAGATATGCGGAGGAAGGAAGCAAGGATGGGATAGAGAGAGAGAGAGAGAGAGAGAGAGAGAGAGAGAGAGAGAGAGAGAGAGAGAGAGAGAGAGAGAGAGAGAGAGAGAGAGAGAGAGAGAGAGAGAGAGAGAGAGAGAGAGAGAGAGAGAGAGAGAGAGAGAGAGAGAGAGAGAGAGAGAGAGAGAGAGAGAGAGAGAGAGAGAGAGAGAGAGAGAGAGAGAGAGAGAGAGAGAGAGAGATACAGAGAGAGAGAGAGATGAGAGAGAAGAGAGAGAGAGAGAGAGAGAGAGAGAGAGAGAGAGACAGAGACAAACAGAATGAGTGAAAAAACAGAGAGAAATAAACAGAAACAAATGATCAAAGAAACACAAACAAACAAACAAAAACAAGACACAGCCACATCACAAGAAGAAACGCCAGGGACAAGACACGGCGTTTTAGCAAGCCAACCAAAAATGCGAATTCCAATGTTTTATTTACCTCTCTTACTTAAAAAAAGTCAAGCTTAAAAATGTGAGACCGCGTTTACCTAGTACTGCTTGTCTTCCGGCTTGCCAAGCTTGAGCGAGGAAATAGCGAGGGTTGTTTACATACATACACCCACTCAGGATTGCGGTCAAAAGGCTTCCCATGTATTTGCGTTTTGGCTTTGTTTCTCCGTCCAGGTTACTATATCAAATACTTCACAACAAAAATAATAATGCCGAAAATAGACTGAGTTACAGATGTGCAATACGATGAAATGTACATGGGTATAAAAATGCAAGATCGAAAGAAAGAGAGAGAAAGAGGGAGAGGGAGAGGGAGGGAGAGAGAGGAGAGAGAGAGAGGGAGAGAGAGAGGGAGAGAGAGAGAGAGAGGGAGAAGAGAGAGAGAGAGAGAGAGAGAGAGAGAGAGAGAGAGAGAGAGAGAGGGAGAGGGAGGGGGGGAGGGAGGGAGGGAGGGAGGGAGAGAGAGAGAGAGAGAGAGAGAGAGAGAGAGAGAGAGAGAGAGAGAGAGAGAGAGAGAGAGAGAGAGAGAGAGAGAGAGAGAGAGAAGAGAGAGAGGGAGAGAGAGAGAGAGAGAGAGAGAGAGAAGAGAGAGAGAGAGAGAGAGAGAGAGAGAGAGAGAGAGAGAGAGAGAGAGAGAGAGAGAGAGAGAGAAAACAAAGAGAGAGAAAGAGAGAGAGATAGAGATTAAGAGAAAAATGAGAGAGAGAGAGAGAGACCCAAGACTCCCTCCCGGATGACAGCGGAGGTCGTGACCCCGCGCGACAAGGTGGCAATCACGCTCTTCCCGTAATTTGTTTGGACTCACCTGTGTCTCTACGTTATTCATCACCTAAAAAAATAGATGGAGTTGCAGCTACGAAATGACTTTTCGTTGCTGTTCCATTATTAATATCCACATGAATTTTTTTTTTTTTTCTGGGGAACGGCTTCTTTCCTTGCACTACGTTGAACGATTTTCTGTTCCGCGCTCTATTTTCTCTCATTCTCCTTTGCCTCTGACCTTTGATCTAATTCTGTTTTGTTGTTTCATTTTTTTTTTCACTTTACGTAATTCAATTTTGTTTTCTTTTACATTTTTCTCCTTTCAAGTTCAATGAACCGTCCCTTCTTTCTCATCGCTTATTTTGCTATCAACTCTTCAATATTTATCATTCTTTGCCCCCTACCCCCTTATCTCTCTCTTCCTCTCCTTCCTCTCCTCTCCCCTTCTCTTCCTTTTCTCTTCTCTCTCCTCTCCCTCTTTCTCTCTCTTTTCTTCTCCTCTCCTTCCCCCCTCTTCTTTCTTCGTCTCCCCTCCCCCCCTTCACTATCATCTCTCCTACCCTCCCCCACACCCTTCTCTCTCTCTTCCTCTCCACCTATCCCTCCCTCCCTCTTTTTTTCTCTTCTTCTTCTTCTCTCCTCCTCCTCTCGTCCCCCTTCTCTCTATCTCTTCCTCTTCTCGCCCGCCCCTTTCTCTCTTCCTCTCCTTCTCTACCTCCCCTTCTTCTCTCTCTCTACCTCTCCCCCCCCATTCTGTCTCCTTCCTCTCCTTCTCCCACTCCTTTCTCTCCTCCTCCCACTCCTTCCCCCCCCTCCCTTCTTCTCCGCTCTTTTATAATCAATGTAATGTCCACAACCATCTGACCTCGCCGCATCCGCCGCGTGGAAGAAATAACGTCCCTCCTCTCGCCATTCACAAGCCCGTGATATCGCTTCATATATCTTGATCTATCGGTGTCTTCTGTCTTGATCTATCGGTGTCTTCTGTCTTGATCTATCTGTCTTGATCTATCGGTGCTCTGTCTTGATCTATCGGTGTGTCTTCTGTCTTGGATCCTATCTGTCTTTGATCTATTGTCTGTCTTGATCTATCTGTGTTCTGTCTTGATCTATCGGTGCCTTCTGTCTTCTATCGGTGTCTTCTGTCTTGATTCTATCTTGATCTATCGGTGTCTGTCTTGATCTATCGGTGCCTTCTGTCTTGATCTATCGGTGCCTTCTGTCTTGATCTATCGGTGTCTTCTGTCTTGATCTATCGGTGCCTTCTGTCTTGACCTATCGGTGTCTTCTGTCTTGATCTATCGGTGCCTTCTTGTCCTTGATCTATCGGTGCTTCTGTCTTGATCTATCGGTGCCTTCTGTCTTGTCGGTGCCTTCTGTCTTGAATCTATCGGTGCCTTCTGTCTTGATCTAATCGGTTGTCTTCTGTCTTTGATACTATCCCTTCTGTCTTGATCTATCGGTGCCTTCTGTCTTGATCTATCGGTGTCTTCTGTCTTGATCTATCGGTGCCTTCTGTCTTGACTATGTCTTCTGTCTTGATCTATCGGTGCCTTCTGTCTTGATCTATCGGCGTCTTCTGTCTT
Organism: Penaeus vannamei; assembly: GCF_003789085.1. NCBI lineage: Eukaryota > Metazoa > Arthropoda > Malacostraca > Decapoda > Penaeidae > Penaeus > Penaeus vannamei. The sequence goes on along the minus strand of NW_020870912.1, from coordinate 83,845 downwards.
GATCTATCAGATTGAGGACCTTCATACCTGGTGAGTCCGGCGTCCAGGTGCGTTGTGATTTTTTTTCTTCGCTGTTATTTCTTTTTGTTTGGGTTTATTTTCGGTTTCCATTAAAGGGAGATAGAAAGGATGGAGAGTTGGGGTGGGGGGGTTAGATAGAGTGAGAGGCAGACAGAGTGATAGGCAGATAGAGATACATAGAGGTAGATATAGATAGATAGAGATAGACAGACAGACAGATAGATAGATAGATAGATAGAGGGAGTCAGGTTCACTCCACGAGTTCACAGCAACCCCTTTCAAAGTGACCCCCCCACCCCTCTTCACTGCAACAAAAGGTAAATCAAAGTTGCATTCCAATCCCTGTTGCCGACGACGCTTTTTCACGCGATTCTCCCGTCAATCAGGGACCTCTGCATAAACCCTCGGTAGAAAGAAGAGAGAAGAGAGTGAGAAGAGGAGAGGAGAGATAGGGGAGAAGAGGAAGAGAAGGAGGGGATAAAGAAGAAGAGATGGAGGGGAAGAGGGAAAAGAAGAAGGAATAGGGGAGGGGAGAGGGGTAGGGCTAGGGAATGCGAAGGGCCAAGGGAAAATGGACAGAAGCAGGAGAGAGAAGAGAAGAGAAGACCAGATAGAGTGAGAGAGGGGGAAAAGAGAGAAGGGAGAGAGAGAGAGAGAGAGAGAGAGAGAGAGAGAGAGAGAGAGAGAGAGAGAGAGAGAGAGAGAGAGAGAGAGAGAGAGAGAGAGAGAGAGAGAGAGAGAGAGAGAGAGAGAGAGAGAGAGAGAGAGAGAGAGAGAGAGAGAGAGAGAGAGAGAGAGAGAGAGAGAGAGAGAGAGAGAGAGAGAGAGAGAGAGAGAGAGAGAGAGAGTTTAAAAAAAGAGTGGGAGGGGGAGGAAAGGAGAGGGAAAAGAATGAGCCGCGCGTTTTACCGAACAAGACATGTATTTACCACCCTGTTTCGGAATACCTTCCGCACCGCCTTTGATCTCCTCCTCGAAGACCTCTGCACCCCTTTCCTTATTTCCTCCCACGTGGCTCTTCGGCAGGAGTGCCAGGGGTCGCGTGAGGGTGCCAGCTGGCCCTCTGGCGACCTGCCGGGGACCACGTGAATGTGTAGCTCCAGTCTGGGCGCTCTCACATCCGGGGATTTTAAATCACGCCTTTTCTTGTTTGTGTTTTAACTTTTGGCTAGTTTTTTACCTTACTTTTTAAAGCTATCTCTCTCAGCACGACTCCTCTCTCTCTCTCTCTCTCTCTCTCTCTCTCTCTCTCTCTCTCTCTCTCTCTCTCTCTCTCTCTCTCTCTCTCTCTCTCTCTCTCTCTCTCTCTCCACACATGGAAGGT
>NW_020870912.1:37500-77500 GCF_003789085.1 Penaeus vannamei | reverse complement strand
TTAGCGTATCAGCTGAGGTACTTGCAACTAATAAAATGAGGCCGTAATATTCCATGTTCTTAAACCGTTCTGTCGTTCTCTCGCTCATTTTATCACCCCTTTATTATCTCACTTTCACTATTTATGAATACATTCAAACAGACAAAAAATAAGATCTTTATTTCATATTCTGAAACAGCTTTCCTACTTGTATCTACACTTTCTAAATATTTCTTACCTTTTCTTATAAATCTATCTGCATTATCTTGTTTATTTATCAACCCTAATTATTCACTATTTACAAATACGCTCTACACTACGAAAATACGATTTTTTATTTGATACTCTAAAATAATTTTTCTTTCCTCTTGTGATAATAATTTCAAAACGTTTTCCTTCTTTCCCATCTTTCCGTTCTCCCGCTTTACTACCTTTGCTATCCCCCTATGTACTATTTAACTATTTTGTGTAACCTCATTTTCATCATCATGTTCTCTCACCTGTCACGCAAAAATCGTGGTTGTTTTCCCAGCGATTCTGCCTGTTCTTCACAGAGATCCTTTGTGGCCTTGAGTGTGAGGAAGTGAGTGAGATGCGAGTGTGAGTGTAAGCGGATGTGTGGCAGCTGGAGGGTAAGGATGCGAATGGGGGTGAGGGTGAGGGTGAGGGTGAGAGAGAGAAGGAGAAGGAGAAAGAGAAAGAAGAAGATGGAGGAGGAGAGGAGGAGAGAAATGGAGAGGGCGAAGGTCGAATGGCGACGGAGAGGCTGAAGGTGAAGGACGGAGTGAAGGACGGATGGAGAGGCTGAAGGTGACAGTGAGGGACGAAGGGTGACAGCGAGGGTGAGGATTATAAGTGTGAGGAGAGGCACTCATTCCCACGGACCTTGGAGACTCGTCCTCCGCGTGCGAAGATACAACCTGCAAGAGCCCTCTCCCCCTCTTCTGCTTCTACTTCTACGTCTTCTTCTTTTTCTTCTTCGTCTTCTTTTTCTTCATCTCTTGCTCCTCTTCCCCTGTTCTTCTTCCCCTTCTTCTTCATTTTCTTTTTCTTCTTTATCTTCATCATCATCATCATCATTTCTTGCTCCTCTTCCCCTTCTCTTCTTCTTTTCTTATCTCCTTATTATTTCATCTCTTGCTCCTTTTCCCCTCTTTTCTTTTTCTTTTTCTTCTTCTTCTTCTTCTTCTTCTTCTTCTTCTTCTTCTTCTTCTTCTTCTTCTTCTTCTTCTTCCTCTCCTCCTCCTACTCCTCCTCCTTTCCCCACCAACCTCCTCTTCCTCCTCCTCCCATCGCCTTCAACCCCCCACCTTCAACCTTTCTACCTTCACCTTAGCATTCATCATCAACCCCATCTTGTGTCTCCTTCCTTCATCCTCATCTTTGACCTCTCCTCTCCTTCCAGAACCGCCGCCGACTCCACCTTTGCCTCACTCTCCACCTGTTCTTCCACGTGTGTTTACGCCTCCACCACCCTGCTCTCCACCTGCTGCTGTCAATTTTCAATTTTTTTCCATCTTTATCCCATTCTTTATTCTCTTCCGCTTTCTACCTCTTCTCCTCTTTCACCTGCGTCTCTTCTCCATCGTATTCACTGATTCCTCTTTTCTTTCACTGAATTAACTCTTATTGAAGATAAAGAGAACCATATGGCAACGCCCCTGTGGAGATGATCTTCTCTTTCTCTCTCTCTCTCTCTCTCTCTCTCTCTCTCTCTCTCTCTCTCTCTCTCTCTCTCTCTCTCTCTCTCTCTCTCTCTCTCTCTCTCTCTCTCTCTCTCTTCTCTCTCTCTCTCTCTCTCTCTCTCTCTCTCTCTCTCTCTCTCTCTCTCTCTCTTATCTTCTCTCTCTCTTACCTTCTCTCTCTCATCTCTCTCTCACGCTTCTCTCTCTTCTCGCTCTTCACCCCTCTTACTCTCTCTCACCCCTCTTACCTTCTCTCTCTCACCCCTCTTACCTTCTCTCTCTCACCCCTCTTACCTTCTCTCTCTCACCCCTCTTACCTTCTCTCTCTCTCACCCCTCTTACCCTTCTCTCTCTCACCCTCTTACTCTTCCTTCCTCTCTCACCCCTCTTACTTCTCCTCTCTCTCCCCTCTTATCTTCTCACTCTCTCTATCTTCCCCCCACCTCTCTTCCTGCCTCTTTCTCCTCTATCTCTCCCACCTTCCCTCCCTACCTCTCTCCCTCCCGCCCGCCTTCTTCCCTCCCTCCCTCCCTCCCTCCACTTTTGATGCATGACACATTCGCATGACACTATCGTTGCAGCGAATCGGAAACTTGTTCATTTTCCTATCCGCGGATCACGATCAACAGCAGAGAAATCCTTTTGGAAATTCTTAAGAAAAGAACCAAGGAATGCATAATGTCTTTAACCCCCCCCCCCCACCTTCCCCATACGGGTGCCCCCACAAGCCTATCCTACTTCCCGTCCCCACCCTATTCCCTCTCATTAATTAAATTAGGCTTTTTGATCTAATATATCTTAATTAACTTGTTCAGTGACGTCCATTATGCCAGTTTTCAATAAAGTTGCTCGTGTAATTGACCAATTTTCATTTTTCGTTTTCATTTTTTTTTTCTTTTTCTTGTGAATCCATTCACTATAGAGGTGTATTGTGGTGTGTGTGTATGTGTGTGTGTGTGTGTGTGTGTGTGTGTGTGTGTGTGTGTGTGTGTGTGTGTGTGTGTGTGTGTGTGTGTGTGTGTGTGTGTGTGTGTGTGTGTGTGTGTGTGTGTGCGTGTGCGTGTGCGTGTGCGTGTGCGTGTGCGTGTGCGTGTGCGTGTGCGTGTGCGTGTGCGTGTGCAGCTGCGTATGTATCCACACGCTCTCGAAAATCATTAAAAAAACTAAACCCTTTAAAATCATCAAGTTTCAATAACAAAAAAAAAGCAAACCATATCCCATCGGATTTAGAAAATGATAATTCAGAAAAAAAGTCACTCAAATTCTAAAATTCAGTCCCAGCAGAATGGAACAATGGGGCGCATACAGCCATCGACGACGTTCTATCATCCTTTCAATCACGGTCTTCTTTTTCCTCTTTTTAATTCCTATTTCTTCCTTCTTCCCTCTTCCCTTTTGTGGTATCTTCTCCAGGGAAAAGTCGAAACTCACCTGCGAATGAAAGAGAAATGGATATTAATATGATGTTTATCCTATGCAATTTCGGTAAATTTAATACTAATAAATATCTGCATTTGGAAAAATATTAATATAAATAATTAACTATAATGATGACAAGAATCACGAAACGATATCATATTCATTGTGTGTTTGTGTTTGTTTGTGTGCGTGTGTGTGTGTGTGTGCCTGTGCGTGTGCGTGTCCGTTTCGTGTGCGTGTGCGTATATACGGACATAAACACATAAATGCACGCACTCCCGCGAGCCCGAAAGCAACTCCTGACAAAGAGGACGGCGAGGGGGGCAAGGTCCGGGGTCACAGGTGAGCCGCATCACCTGTAATCGCAGTCGTCTCATTTCCCGATCCCCTTCGCCGCCCCTTCTTCCACCACCTCTCTCCTCCAACTCCCTCTTCCTATGCCTTCGTTCTCTTTCTTTCATATTTCCCCGTTTCATTCTCTTTCCCCATTATTATCATTATTATCTCTCTCGCTCTTTTTCCTTTTCTCCTTATTACTACTACCACTCTCCTTCTCCCTCTTATGTATATACATACCTTCCGCTCGCATGATTGTTATTTTTCGTCTTCTCTTTCTTGCTCATTCTTATCTACACTTTCCTCCTCTATCTTTCTCTTTCCTTCTCCTCCTCCTCCATTTCTCAATCGTTCTTCTTCCTTCCCTTTTCCCCTCCCCTGTCCTCCCTTTCCACTTGTCTTCTTCTCCCTTTCCTCATGCCCTCTCCCTTCCCGTCCCTCCGCCTCCATCCTTATTCTCCATTCCCTCATGTTTTCTCCCCTCCTTCCCTCCCTCCTCCTCCATCCATCTTCTTCTCCTTTCCCTCCCCTTTTTCTCCCTTCCCCCATACCCTCTCCCCTCCCTCCCCTCCCATCCCCCTACCCTCACAACCTCTCCCCTCCCCTTCTCCCTACCCTCACGCCCTCTTCCCTTCCCTCCCCCTCTATCCTTCTTCTCCCTTCCCCACGTCCTCTCTCCCTTCCTCCTTCTCATCCATCCTTTTTTCTCCCTCCCCCACGCCCTTTCCCTTCCCCGCAACCCCTCGACCTCTCTTGGCCTAAAGTGTTTATCGTGCAGTTTCAACGCGGAGGAAAACCTCTCGTGGACATGATAATCCATCGGGGAATTATTTTGATAATCCCAACCAAGGTAATTTCCGTCATGCTCCGTAACATGCAGATAACCTCGCGGGCCGTTGTTCCGCGGAGGCAGCGCGAGGAGACAGAGTTTTCCTCGTCATGAGAGGGGAAAAAGGTTCAGTTCAAAATCTAATGTCTTGTATTAAACTACATATTTCTCGGAGGGGAAATTACACGCGGGCGTACTAACGTGATTAGCTCAATTTAGCGTCTTGAGAGCGGCGAGCGGAGGCGGCGCCCACGAAGGGAGAGGAAGAGGACCCTTAGCCTGTGTGACCTCCGCCCCCGCCCATGCTTGAATAACGCCTATGACTCTGCTGCTTCCCCTGCCGCCCGCCTTGCCATCTGGAGACCCCCGTGACCCCGCAGGCCTGAGGGCAAACTCGCTGCCCTTGCAATAAATTCTTTGCAAATCACCTGCATCGAGACAGATTCCTTCAGGAACGGAGAATGTCATGTCACCAAGTTAATCCGATAAACGGCGGACTTGGACGGAAAGGGAAATAAACGTCTGGCAGAAATCCGTCATGTGACAACGGCAGTGACACGAGAGCCTTCGGAGGGACGTCGGGATGTTCACCCGAGCGGGACGCACGCGGACTGCCGACTTAATAGCGCAGCGGTAAAAACCTGACCAATGTCACGGTCGCTCCGGGTTCGCGACTCCTCCCCTTCGCACGCCAGCCCCCCGCCCCTATATTCCCGACCCCTCCCTTCCCTCAGCCCACACACTCAACCCCAACCTCAACGCAAACGTCCCTAAGTTTCCAAACCATCCCTTCAGTCAGCCCCTATGTTCTAACCCCCCTTTCAGTCAGCCCATCCTCACCCGCCCAGTGTTCCCCCTTTTCCCACCCCTAACTCCTTCCCTCTTACCCCAACTCCTTCCCCCCCCCACCCTAACCCCTTCCTCCTCACCCTAACCCCTTCTCCTCTCACCCACACCTCCTTCCCCTCTCACCCCACCTCCTTCCCCTCCCACCCTAACCCCTTTCCCTCTCACCTCCAACTCCCACTCTCACCCGCCACTCCCCACCCTCACCCCAACTCCTTCCCTCTCATCCTCCCCTCCCCTCTCACCTCCCTTCCTCTCACCCCCAACTCCCCCTCTCACCCCCATCACCCTGCACGCGCCGCCGTGAATCACAGGGCTGGCAATGTTACGGGTTAATCTACAGGCTCGTTTTGTTGTGCGAATAACAAATGGCCCATTACGTGAGCGCTCGTGCTTGTTTCATCGCCGCGGACACCATGACAACAACACGTTTTTTCTTTCATGTTTCTTTGCCTTATTGTATATATATATATATATATATATATATATATATATATATATATATATATATATATATATATATATATATATATATATATATATATATACACATACACACACAGTATATCTTTCTTGATTGCGTTTATCAATACTCTACTCTTTTTTTTATATCGAGGAGAATATTCATGTGACAAACTGCTGGTAATCATGAATCATCTGATAACAGAGAGGCTGGTCATGATAGTTCTTTTCATAAAGGACAAGTTGGCGATGACAATGCAGCGATTCTGCATTCAGCCAATTATCAACTACCTCTAGAGCGAACTTACGCCTTGATAAAAGAGCATTGTAGTAGTAGTTGGAACAGCAAGAAGATGCAGTATTTATAATGGTAAAATCAATATTGCTGTTCTATCAATTCTTCTCTTTTTTTCCCTTCTCGTCTTCGCCTTCCTTTGAGTCTTATCTTTCATTTCTTCTTGCCGCTTTTTCCTCTCCCTCTCCCCCCCCCCCCCCATTCCTCCTTTTATTCCTCTCCCTCTCTCTCCCTATTTTCCTCTCATTCCCCTCCTTCTCTTTCCTCTTCATATTCCTCTCCCACCATTTCCTCTTATGCTGTTCTTCTACCTCCCCCCCCCCCCAGGCACCGGGACCTCCACCACAGGAAGTGCCCTCTTCGTTTTTCTTGGGTCTACCTATGAATTTATTATCATTTTTTATTAAGATTTGTATTTTTTTCTTTTTCCTAAAGGTGGATCCAAAGACACACTGAGGGGCGTGAAGGGGCTGCAGTCAAGCGTGAAGGAGTGCTTGCATGGGTGACGAAGTTGCAATCCACAATGAAGCAGTGGTTGCATGGGGGAAGGAGCTGCAATCCATATGTGGTTGCATGAGGGGAGTGTTTGGGTGAATGAGTGCCTGAATGGGTGACGGAGCTGCAATCCATAATGGAGCGGTCGGGGAAAGGAGCTGCAATCCACAATGAAGCAGTGGTTGCATGGGGAAAGGAGCTGCAATCCATAATGAAGGAGTGCTTGGATGGTGGAAGGAGCTGCAATCCACAATGAAGCAGTGGTTGCATGGGGAAAGGAGCTGCAATCCAGATGTGGTTGCATGAGGGGAGTGTTGGATGAATGAGTGCCTGAATGGGTGACGGAGCTGCAATCCAGAGTGAAGGAATGGTTGCGGAAGGAACTGCAATCCGGGAGTGATTGCATGAGGGAAGGAACTGCAATCCGGGAGTGATTGCATGAGGGAAGGAACTGCAATCCGGGAGTGATTGAATGAGGGAAGGAACTGTAATCCATGGATGAAAGACTTGCAATCCAGAGTGAAAAGCGGTTGCATGAGGGAAAGACGTGCAACCCGGCGAGAAGGAGTGGCTGGCGTCCAAGAATTGTTGCATTAGGGAAGGAGCTGCAATCGAGCGTGAAGGAGCAATTGCGTGAATGAAGGAGCTGCAATCCAGGAACGGGCTGCACAAGGGAAGGAGCTGCAATCCAGCGTGAGGGAGTGGTTGCACGGGGGAACTGGTTTCTTGCGAGACAGACGCGTATTGTTGCAGCGCGTGATGGACAGCGACCCGTTTGAGGCGCCGGCCGTTCTTCGCCGTCGGTTCGGAGGCCGCGGGTGACGGTTGATCGGTTGATTGATGGCCGCATGGATGATCGTGTTGATGATGATGATGGCCGCTGTAATAGGATGATGGTGATGGTGATGGTGATGAATGGATGATTGGCCGCCTGTATAGGATGATGGTGATGATGGTGTTGATGGTGATGATGGCCGCTTGAAATATGATGATGGTGGTGATGTGATGATGGCCGCTGTAAATATGATGATGGTTGTATGGGAAATGAGTGATGGTGATGATGGTGGTGATGGTGATGATGGCCGCTGAAATATGATGATGGTGATGATGGCCGCTGAAATATGATGGTGATGATGGTCGTTGAAATATGATGATGATGATGTGGAACAATGATTGGAAGAATATAAATTACCATTGTTATGATAATGGTGGTAATGAAAACGATGATGATGAAAATGATGGTAATGAAAATGGTGATAATGAAAATGATAATGCTAAAGAAAATGAAAATGAAAATGATGGCGGTGGTGGTGATAATGATAATGATACTCAAAATATTAATTATCACACCAAGAGAGGCAATGGCAATGATATAAGTAATATGACTACAATATTTACCATTATTTTCACTATTTGTTCACGTTCTTTTCATACAAAATCTTTACGCACATACCAATCAACAAAGAAAGGAAATCCCATAATAAGTAATCAGTCACAAAAAGGAGGATAATGCTAAATATGTATATTTTCTAATATCGAGGTAAAGTCGCAATGATATCGATTACGTCATATAAAAAAGGCAAATGCTTACGTATACACCACATAGACACACACACACACACACACACACACAACACACACACACACACACACACACACACACACACACCACACACACACACACACAAACACACACACGAGAAGATAGAAAGAGAGAAAAAATGAATGACAAATAGCATATGAATAATAAGAATGAGAAGTAAAATGAAAATAAGAAAAAAGAAAAGAAAAAAGGAATACGAAAAAAAAATAATTACAATAATGAGAATAAAAAAAAACAAGAATGAAAATAAGAAACACGTCTACTCGCAACACACACACCCGCCCGCAGAGCCAGCGCTCACGTACACAAACACACGTTCAGTTGCGCGGCGGTCGAGGCTGTTGCGTTACTCGCTGTGGGTTCGCAAACCAGCCACTTCCGGTTCAACAAGAGATGTTTATACGACGAACATTTGTATTTCCACTGTCAGCTGCTAACGCTACATCACTCAACGCGTTTTAGATCGTCGATTTTAATGAGATGTTGATGTTTCTCCCGAGGCTTGTGTCCGGAAAGAAAAATGAGAATTTGTTTTGGGGTGAGAAAGTAGGTGTATGTAATTTGGTGATGATTTTCTAACTTATATCCGGACGTAGGCTTATGTATTGATGATGAGGAAAATGGTAATGAAAGGTAAAAGGACGGTTGTGAGTTTTAAAAAATTCCGAACGTTCAACCGCATAACCGCCTGAGGAACCAAAGCAAAACCGAGAAGTCTTTGTCCTTTGAATAATACACGCGAAACGAAGCGAAAAAAATCGCCCGTTCTCCGCCTATCGTGACACACAACCACCCAGCCCTCCCTCTCTCATCATTCATCCAAATTCCACCTCTAAGGCTTGGCAAATGAACGAAAAAATACGAGAGAGAGAGAGAGACCCAAGAACCGCCTACGTGCAGATATATAGTGTGCTACCGGGGTTATAGTGGCATTTCACGCAGTCGAGCTCTGTTGGGTGCGTGAGAGTCAGCTGAATGAAGGTCGAAGTGGCTTTTGCACCGGCATATACCGTCCACTGCCCTCTCATTGCACCTTTAACGTGGAATTAGCATAGACGCTGCATTAATGGGAGGAAGGAATTTGCAAGTTCGAATGCGGAGGGCGATGGACACGCAAACTACTGTGACAAGGAGTGATAAAAGCAGACGAGGTTGTTTACGTTTTCCTTGGCCCTGGTCGCCTCGTTTTTTTAAAGATCATAAAGTCTCTTTTTTTATTTCCTAAAATAAAGAAAAAAAAAACACTATTTCTTTCTTTGAACTTTTGTTACCAAGACCCATTCGACTGTCTCGTAACTGTACTTTAACTTTGTATTCGCAACTTTGAATCGACGTTCCTACAAAATATCATTAAGGACTATCATTCGTCTAACAGTAATGCCACGCAATAAATGTAGAGACGAACAAATACTTTTTTCGCATGTATTATATGGTCACGCATAATAGCCTGTGTAAATAACAGTGCTCATTTTCATAACTCCAGTAGGATAAAACCAAGTGCAGTATATGGAGGGCGATCGAGAAGTTGATATGTACGCATGTTAAATAATAATACACAATAGATATACTAGATAACTAGATAGATAGATACATATAGACAAATAAGCAGATAAATTGATAGACAGATAAATAGATAGACAAATAAATGGACAAATAGACAAAGATAAATAGATAGATAGACTGATAGCTAGACTGTCAGACAGAGAGAGACAGAGACAGGCAGAGATACAGACAGAAATACAAAAAAAAAATAAAAACAAGGAAAAAAGTCTCGCGCAATTATGCGTCACAGCGCCCACGCCCACGCCCACGCCCCGCGCCGCACTCCCTACCAACCATTTTCCCTCCCGCGTCCGGTAAGCACTCGCATTACCCGCCCGCCCCGCCGAGTAATCCCCGCCGGCTGAGGGTACGACGGTTGCGTGTAGGGCTAAATGAAATACGGCATGTTTACTGCACGGAGGAGACTGCACCATTCAAACGCTGCGACGGATCACCCGCGCGACTCTCCGCGCGTGCCCATGTTGCAGGCGGCGTGTCCGCCCCCCACGCAAGCACGGCCATTGCGAACGCGAGCGCGAGCATGCGTGCCGCTGCTCTCTGGGTCAGCCGCCACGTGAATTCCGATGGACAGGGACTCCAGACAAGGGGGCCGCGTGCCGGGGGCAGGGTAGAGGGTTGAGGGGGAGAGGGAGGGAGTCGAGGCAGGTGGTGTTGTTGTGAGAATGTGTGCGGTGTTTGTTAAATATATGCATTGTGGTTTGTGTAGTTGTTGTGTGTGATGTGTGTGTGTGTGTGTTGTGTGGTGTGTGTGTGGTGTGTGTAGTGTGTGTGTGGTTGTGTGTGTGTGCGCGTGTGCGTGTGTGTGCATGTGCGTGTGCGTGTGCGTGTGCGTGTGCGTGTGCGTGCGTGTGTTGTTGTATTGATGTATGGTGAGTGAGTGAGTGAATGAGTGTGTGAGTACCTGTGTGAGTATGCGTGTGTGTGTGTGTGAGTATGATATGACATCTAGCGTGTATCTGCGCGTGGGTGGTCGCCCGGTTCGTGCTCGATTTGTCAAAACGACTTGTCATTATCGGCGCCGATCGAAACGTGCGTAAGATGATGATGTCACAATTTCCTCGTTATTTCAAGGTCGCGCAACTTGTTTCGTATCGTCTCCATGACAACGGCAACAGGCAAGAATTTCGTCATGGATAATTCAGCGAATGACAGCGAAATCGAAGAGACGTTAAAAGAAGAAGGGGAGAAAACCTCTGAACTTGAGGAAGCAGAAGAGGAGAAATTAAATTAATAAAGAACTCGGTCACCTGCGTCCTCCCCCCAGCAACGTATATACCTCCCCCCCTCCCCCCCTCCCTCCTCCTCCTCCTCCTTCCTTCTTTCCTCCTCCATTTCTCTCCCTCCCCTCCCTTTCTTTCCCCCCTCTCCCTTGCACCCACCCTTCCACTATTCGCTTACTTCCCTCCTTCCTCCTTTCCCTTACATCCTTTCTTTCCCTCTTCATTACCCTCTTCCTATACTCCCCTCCTTCCTTCCCTCCACTCCACCTTTCCTCTCAATCTTCTCTCCCTCTCTTCCTCTCTTCTATTCTCTCACTCCCCTCCTTCCTTCCCTCCACACCACCTTTCCTTTCAATCTTCTCTCACTCCCCTCCTTCCTTCCCTCCACTCCACCTTTCCTTTCAATCTTCTCTCACTCCCCTCTTTCCCTCCCTCCCTTCCTCTCTTCTATTCTTTCCTTCTCACCCATACCCCTTCCTCCTCCTGCACCCCGCCCCCCTTACATAAAACATAAGTTTTTGCTTTTAACTGCCTTGGGACTCAAGAGTGACAATTCTGCTTGTCTACTGCACCTGCCACGCCGCCACTGCCTGCAGCTGCCTTGGACCCACGGGAGGCTAGGGCAGTAGTCACCTGGGCGGACGGCTGACACTCGACACCCTCCGCCTCGAGCGCGCCCGCCCATGCTAAGGTGGCTCGAATATGTGTATACATACATGCATACGTACATAAAATACATGCATATATGTATAGAAATATACACAAACATATACTACATATACATACACATACATATATACATATATATATAATATATATATTATATATATACATATATATATATAATATATATATATATATATATATACATTATATATATATATATATATGTATATATATATATATATATATATATATATATATATATATATATGTATATATATATATATATATATATATATATATATATATATAATGCATGTGTTAACACACACATAAGAGCAACAAGGGCCTCTCATTACACATTACACATCAATCACACCCGCTATACATTTCTGGGCATTGCAGTCGATACGCCATTAGATATTAAAGTCTTTGCAAGGGCGCCATGCGTAGGCGAAGGTGAATTTATATTGGAGAACGTGTAGAAGGGTATGTAAGTGTAGGCATGAGTGTGTGTGTGTGTGTGTGTGTGTGTGTGTGAGTGTGTGAGTGTGTGTGTGTGAGTGTGTGTGTGTGTGTGTGTGTGTGTGTGTGTGTGTGTGTGTGTGTGTGTGTGTGTGTGTGTGTGTGTGTGTGTGTGTGTGTGTGTGTGGTGTGTGTGTGTGTGTGTGTGTGTCTGTGTGTGTGTGTGTGTGTGTGTGTGGTGTATGGGTCTGTGTGTGTGGTTTGTGTGTATGTATGTGCGTGTTATAGAGGTAGTTAGACACTTTTATATTAAATTCTTTGATAAACTAAAAAAGGTACAGTACCTTCGAATAGAAACGAAATACACACAAGCACAGACACACACACACACACACACACACACACCACACACACACACACACACACACACACACACACACACACACACACACACACACACACACACACACACACACACACACACACCTTAAACACCACCTCGAATTAGCGCGCTTCCTCCCCGCCCTCCGCACGGCCGCAGTTGCCTCCGCCCGCCATTAAAACCAATCCGATTCCCGCCTATTCATCCGCCCCCAATCCCCAACCCCCCGCCTCTTCCCGCGACACTCATCTGATATCTGTCAGTTACGTCCTGACGCCCAACTGCTATCTGACACTCGAGCCTTGACACTCAATTGCTGTCTGCCATTTACGCCCTTAAACTCAACAGCTGTCCTGACAAGACGCGGCGCGAGCTCTAATCATGCGCCCTGAGTCATGCAGAGCGCCGATGTATTGATAGAGCTGCTCTAAACCTACGCTTGTGCATGTCTGTTCACGTTGATTGATCTGACATTCGGGCTGATAACGAGGGTGCCGCTGACGCCCCGCGGCCACCTCGCCCTCGCCCTCGCCCCTCGCCCTCGACCGCCACAAACCCAGCTCGCTTTGAAGGAACACTTGGGGGAGGAGAAGGAGAGAGGACGAGAAAGGTAGGAACACTTGGAGGAAGAGGAGTAGAGAGAACAAGAAAGGAAGAAACACTTCGAGGTGTATATACAGAAAGAGAAAGGAACCCTTGAAGAGGTGTATATGAAGGGAGAAAGAGAAAGGAACCCTTGGAAGAGGAGAGAGAAAGAGAAAGGTAGGAACATTTGAAGGAGGAGAAGGAGAGGGAAAGAGAAAGGTAGGGAAAGCGGGGAGAGAAGGAGAGACATCGAGGGAAGAAGGGATGAGGAGAAGGAGAGAAAGAGGGAGGGAAGGAGGAAGGGACTGGAAGGTAATAGAGGTATGGAAAGAGGGAAGAGGGGACGCACTAGAAGGGCAAATAAATAAAGGAAGAGACAGAGAAGTAGAAAGGGAAGAAGCTAGGGAGAGAGAGAGAGGAGAGAGAGGCAGAGAGAGAGAGAGAGAGAGAGAGAGAGAGAGAGAGAGAGAGAGAGAGAGAGAGAGAGAGAGAGAGAGAGAGAGAGAGAGAGAGAGAGAGAGAGAGAGAGAGAGAGAGAGAGACAGAGAGAAACAGGACACACACAAAACACAAGGACACACACAAAAAACAACACCCAGACGCAGCATACGGCAAAGGCGAAAGTGTAAATACAGCAAGAGACAAACAGAGAACGCGAGGCAATGAGCTCATAAGGGACACACCTCGAATACAAGCAAAGCTGATGGAATACAATTGGATCGCTTTATTTGTTTATCCTCCGTGTTTGTTTTTCTTACTTGATGAAGTGACCTTTTTTACTTGCTTTTTTAAGCCTGGTGTGAATGTTGATTGGTCCTGGTGTTTGCTTCTCTTCTGTGGAGCGGGACTGCGTTCTTTACTCTATCTTTGCGAGATACACATATTTTTTTTTTTTCTAATCGGTGTTAGCGTATGTGCACACACTCAGATATATTCATGTTTTCATAATCTACACACACACATACATACATACATACACACATGCATACATACATACACACGCATACACACACACATGCAAACAGCCACTCACTCACTCACTCACTCTCTCTTCTCTCTCTCTCTCTCTCTCTCTCTCTCTCTCTCTCTCTCTCTCTCTCTCTCTCTCTCTCTCTCTCTCTCTCTCTCTCTCTCTCTCTCTCTCACACACACACACACACACACACACACACACACACACACACACACACACACACACACACACACACACACACACACACACACACACACACACGCACGCACACACACACACACCACACTCTACCTGGCCCCAGCGAGTGACGCATACCGAAGCAAAGTACCCCCGTCCACGCGAGCGCCACACCAGCTTTAAGTCCGCGTTGGGCACCAGCTGAGAGCGAGAGGCAGGGAGGCACGGAGGGGGGGGATTCGAGGCTTGGGGAGGGGTAGGGGCTTGGCGAGTCGAAGTTTGGGAAGGGGGGGGGAGGGAGGTGGAGGCTAGGGTAAGGGGGAGGGAGGGAAGGTTGAAGGCTAGGGGAGGGGTAGGGGCTTCGCGAGTCGAAGTTTGGGAAGGGGGGAGGCGGGAGAGGGAGGTTGAGCCTAGGGGAGGGAGGAGGGAGAGGGAAGTCAAAGAGGGGGGAGGGAGAGGCAGGTTGAGGCTAGGGGAGGGTAGAGGGCAACGAGTCGAAGCTTGGGGAGGGGGAGGAGAGGGGAAATCGAGGCTAGGGGAGGGGTGTTCGAAGCTCGGGGACGGAGGGGAGGGGAGCTGTGGCTAGGGGACAGGGTGGGGAGGCTATTGGGGGAGGAGTCGAGGCTTGAGGAGAGGGGCAGGAGAGGAGGAGAGTAGGGGAAGGGGAGCAGCGAGGCGAGGGCAGGGGAGGGGGCATCCACAGCTGGTGACTCATACAGCTCTGTGACGTCATGGCGGAGAAGGGTAGGGGAGAGGGGGGGTAAGGGGAGGAGGGTTTGGAAAGAGAGGCAGGGGCATATCTTTTGCTTTTTTGTTGAAATCATAACTCATTCAATTTTTTATGTACTGTGGGATTATGTGTAAATCGTTGTGTGATCGTTATAATTGGCAGCAGTAGTGACTTTGGTATCATTACAAACATTATATTGTTAGCATTACTACTATTATATTCTTGCAAGTATCAATATCATCAATGTCATAATCACCATAATTGCAATTATAATCATTCGACTGGCAGAGAGGAGAGGAGAGAGAGAGAGAGAGAGAGAGAGAGAAAGAGAGAGAGAGAGAGAGAGAGAGAGAGAGAGAGAGAGAGAGAGAGAGAGAGAGAGAGAGAGAGAGAGAGAGAGAGAGAGAGAGAGAGAGAGAGAGAGAGAGAGAGAGAGAGAGAGAGGAGGTCAAGCAGACAGACAGACAAACAGATATGGACAGAGAAAGTGAGACAGAGACAGGTAGACAGACAGTCAGGCAACAAACACAAGGACATATAAATAGACAAGAGAGAAAAAACAAAGACAAAAACAAGAAGAAAAAACAGACGAAAAAAACACAGTAAGAAAGAAACTGAAAAACGAAAATAAAAAATATAACAAGGAACAGGAAGACCAATACAGAGAGAGAGCCACACAGAAAAAGGAAAGTGACTGAGGACGCACTTCAGCCGTTTAACTTCGAGCTCTGGACGTGTTGACCCTTGGGATGTCCCCGTCGCGTCCGGCACTTCACCGCTGCGAGAGGGGAGGAGAGGAGGGGAGGAGGGGGAGGTGGTGGTGGTGAAGGAGGTGGTTGTGGAGGAGGAGGAAGAGTTTGGAGGAGGAGGGAGAGTGGGAGGAGGAGGATGTGGACGTGTTGACCCTTGGGATGTCCCCGTCGAGTCCGGCACTTCACCGCTGCGAGAGGAGGAGGAGGAGGAGGAGGAGGAGGTGGGTGGTGGTGAAGGAGGTGGTGGTGGAGGAGGAGGAAGAGGTGGTGGAGGAGGGGGAGGGGGGAGGAGGAGGATGTGGACGTGTTGACCCTTGGGTCCCGTCGCGTCCAGACTTCACCGCTGCGAGAGGGGAGGAGGTGGTGGTGGAGGAGGAGGAAGAGGTGGTGGAGAGGGGGAGGAGGAGAGGGAGGTGGTGGTGGTGGTGGAGGAGGAGGTGGACGTGGTGACCCTTGGGATGTCCCCGTCGAGTCCAGCACTTCACCGCTGCGAGAGGGGGGAGGGTGGTGGTGGAGGAGGAGAAGAGGTGGTGGAGAAGGGGGAGGAGGAGGAGAGGGAGGTGGTGGTGGTGGAGGAGGAGGTGGACGTGGTGACCCTTGGGATGTCCCCGTCGAGTCCAGCACTTCACCGCTGCGAGAGGAGGAGGAGGTGGTGTTTGGAGGAGGGGAGAGGTGGTGGTGGTGGAGGAGGAGGAGGTGGAGAAGTGGTGGAGGTGGAAGTGGAGGGGGAGGAGAAAAAAGAGGAGGAGTTGAAAAAGAAGAAGGTGGGGGAGGACGAGGACGAGAAGGAGGAAGAGGAGGCGGCCAGAGCAGCTTCCGTGTTCGAATTTCGCGCCATTTGGAAGTCTTCAAAATGGTCATTGTTGTAAGTATTCTGTTTCCGTGTGTCACTTTCTTTAAAAACGCTGATAACGATGATAAATTAGTAATAATGATAATTATAATGAAGAAATTAATAAATAATCATGTTAATATTCGTGTGCCTGCATTATATTCTTAAGGGATTGCATGGCGAAAAATAGTCATTCTTGTAAGTATTCTGTTTCCGTGCGTTACTTTTTTAAAGTAATAATCATGATAAATGAGTAATAATGATAATGACAATGTGCAAATGAATAAACATTCTTGTTAACATTAGTGTGTCTGACTTCTATTTTAAGGGACGGCGTGGCAAACAAAGTAAAAATGTTTGCGTGTCTGAGTCACATGGAAAAAACAACCACTCATCATTATTGATATTCCCGTGACTGAATTCTACGGCATTTCGCGGGAACTGCTTGACAGAAAAAATATCCAAAAATATTACTGTCACGATTAAAGTTTCCGTTATACTGTATTTCAGGATAGCTTTCTAAAAGGACAAAAATCATTGTTAATATTACTGTCTCCGCATTCGACGCCATTTTTCGGGGATCGCATGACTGAAAATCAATAATTACTGCTTGCACATCTCTTGATTTTTCTTCTAAACAAGATTAATAATGACTCTCATCATACTTGATAGCTATTATCATCATTTCCCCTCAAACCCTAACTACAGTTTCATGAACTATCATCATCGTCCGTTATCACACACACCAGTCATCTTCATTACTCCTTAATTATGATAATTAACCTCATATCTTCCACAAATACCCATATTATTCAACCAGGTATGACTATTATCATGGACCATCATCATCACAATCACTTTCATCCGTCTTTTAGAATGAAATATGTTAATCACCGACTCCTTATCGACGGCAGGCAATCAGGGCCGTGACTGAGCACTCGTAATTAACCTCATTAATAAGAGCGAATCGGAGAGGAAACTGTCATGGCGAATCTTCATCGCGATTAAAGAACACTTATTCGGTTTTATGACCTCCTCGTGTCTTTTAATTTCGGTTTTATTTATTCTTTCTTTTCTTTTCAGTCTAGGTCAATGTTATTTTTTTCTTCTTGTACTTGTTTTATGGTCGTTTTATTTTGCTTTCTTCTTTTCATTGCATTTTTTTACTTATATCCTGCAATTATCGTTTCTTTCATTGTTTCTATATTTCTCTTCTTTAAGAATGAAAAAATATGGCTATATTCATTCTAAAAATGGACTTTTAAAACGAAATAGGAACTTGTCTGATAATGATAATAACGCTAATAATCATAATAATATATATAAATAATATAAATTGGCTTCGTCTGTTTCCAATCATGTATCTAGTACAACAACAAACGACAATAAATCTAATGTCAAAGTATTATTAACATTAACAGTAGAATAGATTAAATATAGATTAATTAGAGCATTTATTTAGACAATATAAATAATGAGTTTGTTAAATAATGATCAATCCAGTCACATCGGCTGCCTTCTCCATTAGTCCGGCAGCAATAATACTACTATAGTATCAATAATCCGACGATGATGATAATAATTGCTTCTAACAGCGGAGATAAGTGATCATTATTTAGTGCATTATGATCAAAATTACTACATTATCATTATCGATCATTTATCATTATTAACTATATCATTATCTCATTAATATCATCTTTATTACTTATACTCACGGATGTGATGTAATTTAAGGTACAATATAATTATCCATAGGTATGAACGCAATAACAATAAGCGAATTGGCACCAATTATTATGTTTCTGAGAATCTAGAACAAAAGATACAAATTTAAGTCAATCTGTAGAAGAAGTGACGAGATAGGAGAGGGAACATGTGTAAAACATGTTAAGATCATGTAAGAGTTTGCCATTCTTCGAGCCAGTTCGGAAGTGCTTGAGAAATCACAATTGCAAGCACAGGCACAAGAACTGGGAATAATTACACTCAATTTGCACCAATTTATGCGTCTCCCCTCCTCATGAGTACCCTTCCCATCGTCGCGCCTGTCGAGCCGAGTTCTATAGCTCGCACGCGCGAAACTACGAGGCTTGATTTCGATAGAAGAAAAATATCAAAATCAAGAAAAGAACACAAGAAACAAACACGGATGAGAGTATGTATGTTAACAGAAGGATAATGTTTTTGACTAATCACATAGATTTACGAATTTATAGCTAGAATCTCGAATAAATGGATAGACATGAAAAAAAAAAATACAAACGAGAGTCCGGAATATTATTTGAAAGGTAGATGCCATGTGTAAATATCTTCAATATTTAATAGTTTCCATCAACTGATTCCATCATCCATGCAAAGAAAAGGATATATATAAATAACATGAACATATCTCTGCGGAGGAGTATTCTTGACTTGTACGTTAATCATGTTAAAACGTCCTCAGTACGATAACTTCGCAAGCTTCACAGATAACAGGGATGAATATATAACGGAAAGACGTGAGAATGTGGTGTAACTTAGTATGGAGGGAATATTACAAAAAAGATTCTCAGCGTAACTTACTTTACTCAGGATTGAAGTAAGTTTTAGGCTTAAAAATAAGCCTATGAGTCTGCCTCAGCATGGAGTAAATTGACACATAGGAGAAATATGCAACCAAGTACCTTTTGGAAGTGATTTTTTGAATATCTTTACAGCTGATACGATAGACAGATAAGAGAAAAACAAAAAAAGCATGGGCAAAGAAATTTATAAAACTCAGAAATATTTTACAAGTATTAGAATTCTGATTAAAGAAAAGGCACATAGGTATTATAAACACCAAGATGGAATAATTTTGAGAAGTATATTTATCCAGCTTTTTCGATAGGAAAAGAAAAAATAAAAAAATGATACACTAAGAGGATATTGAATATATTACAGCTGATTTGTAAGAGAAGAGATACCTAAATGTTTTTTTTCTCCTATTTTTTCATATGCTAATTCTTCATTGCATTTACAGTCTGCGAATTCGTGTAGATAGCGTTCCGCGGCTTCTACGTGATCTATTTGCTACAGCGATCAGAGGGATCATGCTCCCCCGAAACTATGAGACAGTTCTGATACGAGGTTTGTGTGTGTTAGGTCTTCCGATTATAGTGAATGAGTTGTATGGGCGTTAGATTGTCAAATTGATGAATAATATTGGAGGTGATGTTACGCGCCACAGCACACGCGCAAGCTAGGCCGAACCGCGCGTGTGTGTGTGTGTGTTGTGTGTGTGACGATCCTCATTTAACTCTAATTCTTAGTATACACACCATCACACAAACACACACCCACACATACACACATCCACACACACACACACGATGAGCACCCAATACCACAAATTTCTCTTCTCTCTTCTTCTCTCTCTCTCTCTCCTCTCTTCTCATTCACTCTCTCTTCACTCTCTTCACTCTCTTTCACTCTCTTTCACTCTCTTCTTCACTGACTCCTACTCACTCTCACTCTCACTCCTCTCACTCTCTAACTCTCATCCTCTCTCTCATACTTCTGCAGCACTCACTCACTCTCTCACTCACTCACTCACTCACACTTACACACACACTCTCTCTCTCACTCACTCTCACTCTCACTCTCTATCTATTTATCTATCAGTCTGTCTATCTATCTATATCTGTTCGTCTTTCTTTCACTCTACTGAACTTGCAGAGCACATAACGTTAGTTCAGCATGAACACTTCTTGTTTGTTCAGTTGTTCGTCATGGCTGAACGGAGGCTTGAAAATAGACATTTTCATGAAGTCTCTGTTTTTTTTGGCGTTGTTTTTTTGCATGATTGTTGCTTGATAGAATATCTGCACTGAATTTTAAAAACGAAACAAAAAAATCATTAAATACTGAATGGCAAAGAAAAAATGCAAAAGGAAGCAAATAAAATGGCAGGTCTAATCAACATATCGTTATACAATTTGATCATGTACACACACCATCAATTGTCAAATATACTTCCTAAAATCAATTATTAATCAAATTATGTGTAATTAAATCAATTAATGGTCAATAACAACTGTATCTCAATCAGCATTGCTATCTCAATCAAATAAGTTGATAATTTATACATAATTTACCCTAGTAATATACGACGGTCTTTGGTAATCTACTCGAGGCAATGTGCTACGAGTCAGTCTGAGAATAAATAATTGAATACAAGCCGTTGCTTGAGCGAACTTGTGGATGAAGTATGATGAGGACGCGAGGAAGAGAGAACGAGAGAAGAACGATATAGAACAATGGCGGTAAGAACATTGAGAGATGTACCGTCGAACAGAGAAGGTAAAATTTCGAAGAACGATTAAAGAATCGGGAATAATAATAATGTATGATGCGGGTTGACGCACTGCTAGTTTCCAATCTTTCAATGACTTACTCCCTCAGGTCTAATCTTGGATTCTGGGGGTATATGACGTAACTGTCATCCAATAGTGCAAGTTCACCGATGGTACGAGGGATGATGGAGAATGGTATAGACTTCGGTAATTCCGTATCTTCTGGTAATGAAGTAGTTACCCGGTCAACAATTGCACTGGCGACTGAGTGGCCCCTGGTGCCACATCCTTCTTTGCGTGTGTAGTGGTGGGAGTAAAGTGGATCAGGAGAGGCACGATCGTCTTCACGATCGTCGGCGCCGGGAAATCCGATCCCCGGACGAGAAGGAATATTTAACTTCCTTGCTACCTGCCCAATGGAGGTCTGAAGAGGTGCAATTCACGGAAATAGATGCATTGTTTACCATCGGAATTTCATTACTATCTAGTGAGGTTCAATCTACTTTGGGGATCGAATCATATGTCATCGCCGAGCTCTCAATAGTCAGCCGGATGCTAACGGGAATTGAGTTTGTAGTAGTTGTCAGCCCTGGCAATGCCCTCAGGTAATGGTAAGGTTTAAGGTAATCCGATGGCCCCCGTAGTGGCCACACCTGAATTGCCACCATTTATTGACGTGAATGGTCGGAAACGAATGGAGAGTAGAGGAAGGAGGTTTCAATCTGGGAGGGTGAGGAGGTTACGAGAGTAAAGAACACGAAGTACTGGGTGATTAACAAATATATTCAATGGTTGATCAATAAGTGGGTGGTTTATCATATCGACATCAACTAATCTGCAGGAATAAGGTGCTACTCTATAAATTCTCCTTCCATTTCCGCTAGTTGTGGTGTTGTTGACAGAGAGTAATTCTCTAGTATATTTCTTTCACCGTGATTATAATAACTGAATATTCTTGTGTGAGGGAGGGGGTACTGATGGATCATAATGGATCGAGTGAGGAGCGGAATGCCCTCGATAATAATTCATAAACCTCTAAGGATCTGTTGATCGGTGGGTCTAGAGCTGAATGGGTATATTTAGCATTAGTATCATAACTGAAAAAGTAATAAGAAGTCATAAATCATGAGATTCCCTATTTATATAAGAAAAGAGTTTTTATTTCGGTGATGAGAACGTAACAACATAATCGTGGATCAGAGGATTTCGGCACGGAGGTTAAATAATGAGATAGTCTGAGGCGTATGTCATTAATTCGTATGTATTGGTGTAGTTTTTTACATCTGAATTTTTGTCTGTCCTGGGATTGGTGTGGGAGTGGCTTATGAATTGTGAGTAGTTTATAGTTCTATATATCCTAGTAGGAGTGTAGGGTGATTAATAACCTGGATGAAATTAATAGATAGGTGTCTTCTATTAAAATTTGTGAATATTGATATTTATAAACAATAGTGGATCGGGATATAATGTGAGCGAGTTCGTTGCTGAGTTTTGAGTGCAGTGTCAAAAAACTTTGTTATATAGAGGTATAATATTCGTTTCGTGGAATAAGCGGTCGTTGGGTAGTTTGGTAATTGTTCATTATTGGGTTTGGGTTTCTGGATGGTACTTTTTATGACATTTGTGGATATGAGAATCTTAAGTAGTGGATTAGGGTTGGATTGAAATGATTAATGAGTGGGTATGAATTATTTGTTTTTAAAGGACTCTCTGCCGTCAGGTGATATGATGTGGGTGGTGGCTTTTATTTGTATAGAGGATATGATAATGCAATAGTTTGCGCGTGGATATAGTGCATATTCCTGGTTCATTTGGTGTTTACTATTGTAATTTAGGGTGGTGCGGTAGGAGTGTAATACGTTATCTGCAATTATATTACTGTGGGGAATGTGATGACCTGGGTTTTTAATATGAATATCTGATTGTTGGTAGATCGGGACCGATAGGTGGGAATATTATTTTATTTGACTTAAGTTTTGTGGGAAAATATTAATATTGTGACATAGTCATATTTAATATACTTTAATAGGGTAAGTTAACTTATTGGAAGATAATTAATAAACTGTGGCGTTGGTTCTTGGATGCTATTCACTTATATGATGTGGTGTTGGTGTGGATAGGTTTTTGTATATATAGTGAAATGGGTCTAATGAGTTTTCTTTATCTAAGAGTAAATAAAGGATTTTGGAATATTGTGATCGAATGGGGTGTAATATCATGGCATGTGAGTTGATTTTAAATATCTCCTCTCTTCATTCTATGTTTAGGTATACGATGTGTTGCTTGTGGGTGGGATCATTGAGATGGCATTGGAACAAAATAATGCAAAACTTTTAGGATATTGAGCGAGGTATAATACTTATTCTTGATACTTCAGCATTGTTTGCTTATCGTGATAGTGCAAATCTACATAAAGCAGACAGGAGAAAGGGATGGTGTAGCTAGTGAAAGGGAACGGAAGGGAGGTAGATGATTAGGTCGGTTTAATGTTAATAGTGGATGGTAAGTACTTTTTTAGATAATATTTTGGTTGGGTTAGATTGATTGACAACGGAGTTTAAGTGCAGGGTGATTAATTTATTGGAATTGTAAGGTTTACTGTTCTGGTGGGTTTTATATTTATGGTAGATTAGAGATTATTAATTGGGATTGGAAATTTGCGGGCGATATAGTATGAGAGGCTTGTATAATGGTGGATTGGATGTTTTCATGTTTATGTGGGTAGCGGTAGATGGAGCACAGTCAGTAGTGAGGTGCTCTATCTTGACTACATTAGGAATTGTGGGGATGATGTGGTGTTTATACTATTTGGATTGAGAAAAAGCCCATGGGATTTTGATATTTAATTTAGAAAGGTCAGAGAGTAAATTCACAGCGAGATATGAGAAGCAAAGAGTGTTAATGTGAGCTAGGTTAACTATGTTTCATGGACTATTTTTTTTATGCATAGGTTTGTAGAGAACCTGAGTAAAATAGGTTATCTAGCAATGCTAAAGATCTGAGCTTCAAATGATAGCGGATAGCGTGACATAAGCTAGCAGGTCCGTAAGGGATGTGTAACGTTATCGAGTTCAACGAGATGAAGTTTGACAATGTGACTTGGAAGACCTGATACGTTTCTGCGGGGTTGTTTGTATTTTTTAGTTTTATTTATCAGTTATGTTATGATTATAATGATTATACATGTGTAGAGATAGCGAAAGACAATTAATGAGAGATATAGAATGAGGGTATGGATGTTAGATCTTGGCATTGTCGGCAATTGGATATTAGATTATTCTATAATCATCATATATTATGTTATCTAATAGAGTAAGAGTAGGAAATGAATTATAAGTCGCGCAATTCAGAAACTAGAACGAAATGAAGACGGATCAGGAGAAGGATGTTCAAGAGGTTGAGTTGGATTTTATAATTTAATGTGTGATGTTATTTTTGTAGTAAATTTCAGTAGTATTATGGTGTTTTTTGTATTAATTCTTTGTAGATATCGGGATGTGTGTATGAGTTTTTTTTAATCTGATAGTTTGATTTTTGTTTGTGTCGGTGCGGTAACGCATTGTGAGCCGACCAAGTGCTAAAGTACGGTTAAGCCTGATGGATGTTTGTTATCTATAAATATATATTTTTATGTTGACTATGGCCCCATATCGGGTGTAACTGGGTGATATTCTCATGTTTTGAGATGTCGGACTAGAAGTTAAAATTTTGAGTTTATAGGTAGTTTGGAGGGTTGTGGATTTGTGTCATATTTGTTATTTGAGAATGATTGTCATGTTTTCTATAACATCGATTGTATTTGAGGATTTTGATATGAATGGTTGATTGGTGGAAATGAGTGTTACCATTGTAAGATAATTAGATTCTTAATAATGTTGAAGTGATGACTTGTTAAAGCGTTGCTTGATACTGAAATTGAAGCGTGAAGCTCTTTAGTTTTTCTTAAGTAATGAGGCCACTTTGTGATGAGGAGAAAAGTTGATAATATTTGATCTAGTTACCATCAGAACTTGATATAGAGGTTGAAGATGTAGGTTAAGTGATGAATAGCTGGTTGCAACACGTTTTTTGGGAGAACATGCCGTAATGATGACGTATGAACCTTCGTTTAAATGTCGGAAATCAGTAAGTGAAAGGTGGTGCTCTATCAGGTTATAATCTTTGTTAGTAGTGCCATTTGTTTACTTTCGCTAGATTAATTTTAATCTATTGGCTTGATTTTTTTTTGTCATGGCATGCGAGATTGTCCGATGGTAGGAATCTTGGAGCGATTTTGAAGATGTATAAGCACGGACCGAAGCAGAAGAAGTAGGGAGACAAACATAAGAAAGATGAATATGATTGTACTGAGAGAGTACGAAGAAGAGTATGAGGTTTCTAGAATGAAGTAGAATGGGTGAGCGGGAAGAGGAGAGGAAGATGAATATATGTAAACATTTGATTGAGAAATAGGTAATATAGATGGCATTAGGACAAGTGACCGAGATAACGTTAAGATAATAACCCCAACAAAAAAAACAAAAAGTGAAGAATTCCGAGACGACACGGAACCGAGAAGACGAAACAAACTAGTCCATGAGATAAAGAGACTGGTACAAATCAGGGCAGAAACGAGATGGAAGGGTTGCGGGGGCGAGAGAGCACAAAAAGAAGAAAAAAATCTTGACATGCACCCGCAATTAAGGAGACGAAGCGAGGAGACTGAGAGTTAGAATGTGTGAAGAGAAGGTAGATGTGCGAGCAGAGAGACGAGAGAGAGACGTAGGTAGAGAGAAGTGTGATGAATTGAAGAAGAAAGAGAGAGAAGTAGAGAGAGAGAGAGAGAGAGAGATGTAGTAAATACAGACGACATCCGAGAGAAGAGAGACAGAGAGAGCCGGGACGATACGAGGCGAGATGGAGAGGGATGAGCGGTACGTGCGGGGTGGGTGCGTCGATGCGTGTGCGTGTGCGTCGCGAAGCATCTGACAGAAACGTGTGCGCCCTTACTGCGGTGTCTACGTCTACAGCAATAGTGCTTTGGCAGGCAGCGTGATTCCTAGCGGATGTGCATCTACATAAAAACTCCAATACGCACCCAATCTCTACAGATAGCTAAACGAATCCTACAGCCGGAGTCATAAACTCAGAACGGCACCCCCATGCCGCACGTCGTTCATGCGCACCACCCCCATCTGCATGGATGCGCAAGTTTTTCATGATCCACGAGCCAGTGCGACGAACGCAGACGAGAAAACGGGGCGCGTAAACCCTCTGCGCCGGAATAGACGATGCGATCGAGCGACAGGGGGAACCTCACGCAACGAATAAGTTCACTGCATCGATAGAAAATCATTTATGATAAAAACTAAATAGCAATGGATAGGACTTCAAATCAGGAGAATGCAGAAAGACTTCAAAAAAAGAGGATGATGAAGATGAATGGCTCGGTAGAAATGAACTTAATTCAGTATAATCATTACTAGATAATTTAATTAAAGGTTATCACATAGAACTTAATCAAATAATATAAAGTAATTTAAGTATAGAATAAAATAATCTTAATGAAATTAAAAATAAAGACACGCTAAAGTAAAATGAGAATACAGACATAAGGACAGAGGCAAGTGAAGCACGAGAAATGAAACCATCAGAAAATAACATTAATAAAAGATAGATGTAAATATAGAAAAGAAATAAATAAATAGTGAAATATAGATAATAACAACTCAAAACAAATTGCACAGTATCCGGTATTATAGAAAACAAAAATAAATACACTAAAAACATTATCGAATCATATATTTCTCACCTGCTACTTTAATCATTACAAGTATATGTTACGTCTAAAACAAATGTTTGACCAAAACTAACATCCGAATACAGGACCTGGTGATGGAAGCAGGAGGGGAAAGTAGATCTTAGGCAAGTAACAAAAGAACGAAATACATGAATAGGCACTCACACTACAATTTAAATAGAATCCGTGAGAAGCAGTAATACGGAACGAAGTAGCACGACAGCAGCAACAGAGCAGTAAAGCCTATCGATATCGCAAGAGGCAGCATTATAGAAATTAGTGGCAATATCTAAGGATGGATTAAATGAAGCGAGCTCCGGGAGATGGAGTCAATGATAAGGAGGAGGGAAGCATGAGAGAAGGAGGAGGGCCGAGAAGGCGACGTAGAGGAGTATTGGTGGAGGAGATAGGAGAAGCGAGATTGAGTAAGATATATGGAAGGGAGAAGGAGGAGGAGGTGGAGGAGCACTAAGGGGTGCGGGAGGAGGAAAAAAAGGAAAAAAGAGGAGGAGGAGGAGGAGGAGGACGAAGACGATGACGACGAATAGGAGAAAGAGGGCAAGGACAAGGAGGACGAGGACGAAGAGGAGAAAGAGGACAAGGATAAAGATAAAGATGATTTTGATGTTTTAAAGAATGATAGTGTCAGTGTTCGTAATAATAAGGCCGATGGTGTTGACAAAAACAACAATGGTAATGGTGATGGTAAATATGAAATCAGAGACGATAATTTGATACAATGATCATCATACTGATAACGATCATGATGACCACGACTAAGAAAGCGCCAGTGTAGACGAGGATAAGATTCAATACAACAATAAAGAAGAAACAAAAAAGAAAAAAGAAAAAAAAAAAAGAGAAAGAAAAAAAGAAAAACAAACAAAAAGAAAGAAACAAAAAATAAACCTCAAAACTTGAACCCAAACTACACGCCCCTGCACGCCCTTCCTCCCCGCCCTTTCCACCAACCTCGCTCCCTCGCCGCCCATAAAACGCAAGAAGGGCGCCATAATGGGTCTTAACACAATCGTCTTTCGCTTGACGACAGAGTGACCCGGGAAATCTTTTTGCGCTCTGACTCCCCTTCGTTGCAAGCCGTTGTTGACACAGAATTTCTCTTAAACGCATTATTGCATGCGAGCGTCTGAAGTGTGTGCGTGCTTCTCGAAATTGTCATTTTTTTCACTGCATTGATTAAGGTTTCAATTATCAACTTTGTCATTATCAGCATTATTATCGTTATCATCACAGTTATCATCATCATCATTGCTGTCTTACAACTATTCTTGCTATTGTCATTATCATCATTACTATGGCTAATATTGGTTATTATTATTACTATTATTATTATAATATATGATAATATAATAGTAATAATAATAATAATGATAATATAATAATAATAATAATAAAATAATAAATAATAATAATAATAATAATAATAATAATAATAATAATAATAATAATAATAATAATATATAATAATAAAAATAGTAGTAGTAATAGTATAATAATATTAAGTAATGAGGATAATAATATTAATAACTATCATTATTATAATTGCTATCATTAATGATTATATCATAATACTATTATCATTATCATTATTATAATTACCATTATTATTAACACTACTATTAGTAACAGCATCATTATAATCATAACTATCATTACCACTATCATCATCATTATAAAAATCATCATCATTAAAACCATCAATATCAGTATCATTACCTGCATCTTACCAACATCATCACTATCATCATTCTAATAATTATCATTATCATTAGTATCATTATCATTAGCAGTATCATACTATGCTAACCCTATTACGTATAATGTTCATCTTATCTTAATTAGCATCGCGACTGGTATACAATCAATGTAAGCCATAATCAGCAGCCATCATTATCTTGATCGCCATTATTAACATCACAAGAAACATCATATCCGCCATTTTTGCTATCGCGAAACAAGGGAAAAAGACCAAAAAAGAGGAAAAAACACCTTGCACTCTACTGTAACAACCCCTTCGGCACTCTAATTGGCACCGGCAAGAAGTGGGGTGGCAGTTATTTGCATAGACAAACACAAAGAACAAAGAACACGTAGAAGGGAACCACAAAGAAGGAGCATAAATCGACGGATAAAAAAACGACGCAAGAGGTAATTGACGTTTTTTTTCTCCTTATCTCCCTGTTGAATATATTACAAGCATGTCAATTTTTTTCTCTCCGTCTCTCCATCTGTCCATCTGCCTGTATGTCTGTGTGTGTATGTTTGTCTCTCTTTCTTTTTATCTTATTTTTCTTTACCCTCCCATCCCTTCTTTTTCCACACCCCTATTCTTTCCCTCTACCTCTCCCTCACCTTCTCCCTCTCCCTCTTTCTTTACGTCTTTATTTTGCTTTATCCTCCCCTCCCTTCTTTTTCCACAACCCTAATCTCTCCCTCTCCCTCTCCCTCGTCCCTCTACCCTATCTTTATCCCTCTCCCTCTTTCTCTACGTCTTTATTTTTCTTTACCCTCCCCTCCCTTCTTTCCCACACCCCTACTCTCTCTCTTTCCCTCTCCCTCGTCCCTCTACCCTATCTTTATCCCTCTCCCTCTTTCTCTACGTCTTTATGTTGGTGTGTGTGGTGGGGGGGATGCGTGTGTTTATGTATCAGCAGTATGCATGCGCGGGGACAGCCAAACTTAAACATCCTGGTCAGATGCACCAGCAATACCAAGAACCGAAGACGATAGCGCGGTGCAGAGCGTGGAATGGCGCTCGCTACAAGAAGCGATCGGGATATATATTGGATGTCATCAAGGAATGTATTACTGGCGCCTGTAATGAGGTGGAGTTCGTTACCCTTGTGAGATGATATGATTCTGTGATATAGGCCTATGTCTGATTTTCTGCACTTTTGTAGACACACACACCACGGGCATGCACACAAAGACGCACACACAGCCACAGCCGAGCACACTTTTGTAGAGTAATAGGAATTCAGTTGATTACACATACACTTACAGGGATACAATCTAACATACGTCCACTTACAGGTGTAGTTAATCACACACATATTTACAAAAACACATTCTAAGATACATACACTAAAAGGAAAACATTATAACAAGCATAAAAACAGGAATGCCGTCCGTCACACATACACAAACAACAGCACAGCCTATCCCACACAAACAAAAAGGAACACAGACTCTCACATACACATTAACAGGAACAAAGCAAATCGCGCACACACTAACACGAAAACAACAAAAAAACAACCGAAAAAAAACAAAAGCGCCCTTACCCTCTAATAATGGTCCGCGCTGGTGCCGGCCCAGGTGAGGGGAGACCATGAGCCGTGTTTCCGGACTCGGGGGGCGAGGGAGGGGAGGGGAAGGGAAAGTTGTGGTGGCACGCGGCGGGCCTGATGGATGCCTCACTCGCAACACGGAAAGGCCGCGACCTTGTTGCTAGCGGTCCCAAGGAGGAGGGGGGAGGGAGGGGAGAGGGAGGAGGGGAGGGAGGGGAGAGGGGGGAGAGAAGGGGAGGGGGGGAAGGGAAGGGAGGGAGAAGGAGGGGAAGGGAAGGAAGGGAAGGAGAGGGAGAAGAGGGGAAGGGCAAGGGAAGGGAGGGGGGAGAAGAGAGGAGGAAGAAGAGGGGGATGGGAGAGGGTGAAGAGAGGTGTAGAGAGGGAGAAGAGGGGAGGGCAAGGGGAGGGAATTGGGAAAGGGCAAGGAGGACGAGAATGGGCGGGTCTGATGGATGATGTTTGTTTTTTTTTATCTCGGGGAATGTGAAATGCTCTTGACATACGTCTGTGTGTATATAACTAAATATATGTTTATAAACAGATGGATGATATATATTGGTTCACATATATAGATAAGTAGGTAGGTACGTACATACACACATACATGTCTGCGTTTATGTAAGTCCATCACAAGCACCCAAAAAGCACAAGCGAGTCCCGAAGGCCCCGCCAGCAATTAGAGAACCCCCCCCCCCCCGAATCTCCCCCAGCCCTCGCCGCCCCAACACGCGCGCCCCCTCCCCCCGTCGCCCCAACATGAGCGCCCCTCCCCCCTTCCCCTTCCCCCCCTCCTCCTCCACCCGCCCCTCGCCCGACACCTCGCCCTCACGCCCGCCTCGAAAGGAAAATCTCGTCCATCGCATTTACATTTTAAGCCGATCCTCCCCGTGGTATATCGGCGCCGCAGATTCCGGTTTTATTATGCTGGACGCGCGCTGGAAGAAAATGTGGGCTGACGTATACGAGGGGACGAGATAGATAGATAGCTGGGAGGGTCGGCGGATAGATCGAAAGAGCTGCGAATGATGGATAGATAATGAGAGAGACGGGTATATAAACTAGATGGTATTAGTATTTTTTCGTACAATATCCGCCATTATTGTCATCATCAGAAGTATCTTAATTATCAATATCATCCATTTCATCATTACAATTATAGTATCATCACCATTACCATTGTTACCATTCCCGTTACTACTATGCCTGATGTTGAAGCTGTTATCATTTCATTATCATCGATCTGTAATTATCATCTTTATTATAAGGAATCATTACCATCATTTCCATCTCCGTTAATTGTAGTACTAGCGGTACTAATACTAGCTGTCATGTTCATTACTAATATTTGTTAATATTTAAATTTTCAATACGGTTATAACTGCCATAATTACTGTTATTCTTATTCAATATCACTATTAGCACTATCTTTACTACTATCATAATCATCATAATATATATATATATATATATATATATATATATATATATATATATATATATATATATATCATCACTATTACTACTCTCAGCATCACAATCAACAACACAAATAACATCAAAGTTATCATCATGACTATCAGAGTTACTCCTATCATCCTTATTGTTTTCTAAAAAAAAACTACAAATAGCTAATAGTATTTTTTTCATTATACCTGATAATATCATTCCCGCATTCAGGACTGCAGTTTGATTTTAAGCTGGTATCAGAGTGCGGATTTCTTAAAGTAGCCTCTAAATTCTGTTCGCCAAAATGCATTACAAACTTATGTGTCAACTGCACCTGATTGTGTTGGACATTAAGTGATAGGCTGCCAGGGACAGTTTTTAGTCTACCTGTGTACCAGCTTTATGAAATAGAATCTTTATTATTAGCATCGTCATTTTTATTAATATTAT
The DNA here is from genome assembly GCF_003789085.1 of Penaeus vannamei. Lineage (NCBI taxonomy): Eukaryota > Metazoa > Arthropoda > Malacostraca > Decapoda > Penaeidae > Penaeus > Penaeus vannamei. The sequence goes on along the minus strand of NW_020870912.1, from coordinate 45,907 downwards.
CACTATCATTATCAATATTATGATTGCTGCTATTATCATCATCATTGATATTATCAATATACTACTACTACTTATAATAATAATAATAATAATTTACTTTTATCATCATCATTATTATCATTATCATCATTACTATTATCATTATTATCATTATCACTAATATTGTCATTATCATTATCATCATGCTCCTTATTACTCTCATTATAATTACAAATATCATTACCAGCACTTATCACAATCATAATCATTATTATCATTCTTATTACGCCATTATCATAATGAATATCATTACCATAAATATAGCAAGGAGAAACCTGTCATAACCATACCACGGTTGCTATCAAGATAATCATCCAATTTCATCCCCTTAAAAAAATGACAAAATCGCTTTCCCAAAAATCCAAATATACGACCACCACCACCACCAACAACAACAACGCAAAAAAATAATAATGATAATAAGATAAAATAAAAAAAAATAATAAAACAAAATTACTTTCCTGACCGTAATCCGACGCGCATCCACCGCCACAAATCCCGCATGAGGTGAGGAACGTTATATAAACAACATATCGGGGATTTGGATCGATATGCGGAGGCTTCGGTACTGTGGGTGGAGGGAGGCTTATTGCCCACCTCAGAGGCACAGAAAGAAAGAAAAGGGTGAGGAAGAGGGGGGAGATAGATATAGAGGGGGGGAAGAGAGATAGATAGATAGATAGAGAGAGAGAGAGAGAGAGAGAGAGAGAGAGAGAGAGAGAGAGAGAGAGAGAGAGAAGAGAGAGAGAGAGAGAGAGAGAGAGAGAGAGAGAGAGAGAGAGAGAGAGAGAGGAGAGAGGAGAGAGAGAGAGAGAGAGAGAGAGAGAGAGAGAGAGAGAGAGAGAGAGAGAGAGAGAGAGAGAGAGAGAGAGAGAGAGAGAGAGAGAGAGAGAGAGAGAGAGAGAGAGAGAGAGAGAGAGAGAGAGAGAGAGAGAGAGAGAGAGAGAGAGAGAGAGAGAGAGAGAGAGAGAGAGAGAGAGAGAGAGAGAGAGAGAGAGAGAGAGAGAGAGAGAGAGAGAGAGAGAGAGAGAAGAGAGAGAGAGAGAGAGAGAGAGAGAGAGAGAGAGAGAGAGAGAGAGAGAGAGAGAGAGAGAGAGAGAGAGAGAGAGAGAGAGAGAGAGAGAGAGAGAGAGAGAGAGAGAGGGACAGAAACAAAAAATAAAAATAAAGCTTTACTATTAATATCCCTTCAGTTCCGGATTAACCCGTACTACTGATTTATTTCGGCCCTATCGCTCACGTCCACGCCCACACCCACCCTCAAGACATATGGATGGCACTGGTGTGGACTTAGAAACACAAGAGGCAGGAAGGAGGGCTAACAGAAAGGAGGGGGAAGAGAGAAAAGGGCGAGAAGAAAGAGAGAAAAATATAGACATGACAGTTAATCACTTCAAATCCCTTCCCAGCGAGCACGGCCTCCCGCGGCGTGAGGGTGACAGCAAACAATCGTTATGTCGAGACGATCGAAGTGGGGACTCTGGGGGAGGGGGGGGGGGGAATACGGTGAAGTGGGTGGGGGGGCAGAGTGGATACGACGATCATCCCCTCTCCTTCTTCTCCCTGTCCTTCCTCTCTTCCTTCCTTGCCTATCTTCTTTCCCATCTATCCTTTCTTACCATTCCTCCTTGCCCTTCCTCTTTCCTTCCCTCTCCACCCTCCTCTCCCTCTCTCCCTATTCATCCTCTGTTCCCCTTCATCCTTCCCTCCCTCCACGCCCTCCTTATCCTCCCTTACCAGGAAAGGGTTTGATGTCGCTCGCTCCTCTCGCAGCGCCGCCGATACCTGGGACGGGGCTCTCGGCTTGATCTTCCGATCCGCTGCCTCCTCCTCATCTATCCTCCCCTCCCTCCCCTCCCTTACCTCCATCCCTCCCTCCACATCCTACACTCTATCCTCTCTCCCCCCTACCTTCTCCTACCCATCCATCCTCCCCTAACGCAACCAGGAAAGGGTTTGATATCACTCGCTCTCTCCTCCCCATCTATCCTCTCCTCCCCTGCCTCCATCCCTATCTATCCTCTCTTACCCTTCTTCCCTCCATCCCCAGCTATCCTCTCCTCCCCTTCTTCCCTCCATCCTCCTCCGCTCCTACCATCTATTCTCTCCTCCCCTCCCTCCCTACTACCCTCCCCTCCCCCACCCATCCTCCCTATAACGCTACCAGGAAAGGATCTACCGTCGGTCGCTCCTCTCGCCGCGCCGCCGATACCTCGGACGGAACTCTCGGCTCGAACTTCCGATCCGCGCTGCCCCTTCCGCGCCCCCCCCCCTCTCCCTTCGCTGCACCCGCCTCGCCTCGGGCTCGTCGGGCTCTCTCTTCTGGCTTTCGGTACGCATGGCTGTTTGGTTGTATATCGTTTGTCTGTCTGCGTGTCTCTTTGTCTGTCTGTTTTGTCTGTTTGTTGTGTGTCTGTTTTTGATTTGTGTCTGTGTGTTTGCGTCAGTTTTTTTTCTGTCTGTCTGTCAATTTGTCTTTCTGTATGTAGGTATATATATTTCTACGATATGTCTGGGTTTGTATTTGTGTATCTGTTTCTCTCACCCCCCCCCTCTCTCGCTCTCTCACTCTCTCTCCCTCTCCTTCCCTCTCTCTCCCTCTGTCTCTCCTCCCTCCCTCTCCCTCTCTCCTTCAGTTCAACCCATAACCCTTCCTACCTTCCCCCTCTCCCTTCCTACAACCCATCCCTCCTATCACCCCCCCCACACTTCCCTCCTCCTCCCACCTCCTCCTCCCAGCCCAACGAACCTTCACCCCCATTATAACGAACACCTTATAAAACGAGCTTATAAATCGCGGTTCTGCAGGAGGCGCTCGGGCAGGGAATGAACACGTGACTTCGGGAGTATATGAGTCAACGCCGGGATGTTTGCAACACAATGCAGCGAGGACGGCGGTCTCCGGTGCGGCGAGGAATATGAAGTCATCGTCGTCGTCCAGCTCGCCTCTCCTAGTTTTTGTTTCAAGCTGAGGGTTTTATCTCTCTATTCTTAGTTTCATTGCCATTTTTCTCTGGATTGTCCTCTCTTTTCTTTTTGTCTCTCTTTTGTAAATAAATAAATAAATAACCAAATAAATAAATACATATATATATATATATATATATATATAATATATATATATATATATATATAATATCTTTATAATAAATATAATATAAATTATATATGTATATATACACACATATATAATATATATATATATATATATATATATATATATGTGTGTGTGTGGTGTGTGTGTGTGTGTGTGTGGTGTGTGTGTGTGTGTGTGTGTGTGTGTGTGTGTGTGTGTTGTGTGTGTGTGTGTGTTGTATGTGTATGTATGTGTGTATGTGTGTATGTGTGTATGTGTGTATGTGTGTTGTGTGGTGTGTGTGTGTGTGTGTGTGTGTGTGTGTGTGTGTGTGTGTGTGTGTGTGTGTGTGTGGTGTGTGTGTGTGTGTGTGTGCTTACATACACCTGATTATCACATTACATATTCTTCCTCTATCTTCCTGCCTCTCAGCACCCACTCTTCGCCTCCCTTTACTCCATCCCTCACCCCCATCCCCTCCAGCTCTCCATCACATCCTCTCTCCCTCTCCTTTAATCGAGCTGTTCCCTCCTCCCTTCCCTATTTCCCCTCTCCCCCTCCCACACCCCACTCCCCATTCCCCTCACTCCCGGCGGGGTGCTTAGGTAGATAATAATAATCGTTAAGCCCCGCTGTCGATCCTTATCTATGCGAGGGTTATTGTGCAGTTCGGTGTAATATCACAGGAGGCCGCGAGGAGTAACACTCGAGAAGGCGTTGCTCGCGGAGTGGGAGAGGGGAGGAGGGTACAGATGCCGGGAGATAAGGAGGGGAAAGAGGGGAAAGGGAAGGGAGGGTGGATGAATTATGGGAGAGAGAGATTGAGGGAGGGGGGAGGGAGGATAGGAGGGAGGAAGGGAAGGAAAGCGGGAGAGAAGGAGTGAGGAGAAGGAGAGAGAAGGAGAGAGAGAGAGAGAGAGAGAGAGAGAGAGAGAGAGAGAGAGAGAGAGAGAGAGAGAGAGAGAGAGAGAGAGAGAGAGAGAGAGAGAGAGAGAGAGAGAGAGAGAGGAGGAGAGGGAGAGACAAGAGGAGGAGAGAGAGAGAGAGAGAGAGAGAGAGAGAGGAGAGAGAGAGAGAGAGAAGAGAGGGAGAGAGAGAGAGAGAGAGAGGAGAGAGAGAGAGAGAAGAGAGATAGAGAGAGAGGAGAGAGTGAGGAGGGGGGGGGGGGAGGAGTGGAGAGAGGGAGAGAGGAAGAGAGAGAGAGAGAGAGAGAGAGAGAGAGAGAGAGAGAGAGAGAGAGAGAGAGAGAGAGAGAGCAGAGAGAGAAGAGAGAGAGAAGAGAGAGGAGGAGAGAGAGGGAGGGAAGGTTATGAAGGGGAGGAAGGTCAAGAGGGCTGAGAGAGGAGGAAAGAAAATTATGGAAGAGAGAAGTGATAAAAGAGACAAAAAGTTGCAAGTATTGGAGAGAGGGGAAATGAGATTTTGGGTGGAGAAGAGAGGGGAAAAGAGAAAGGGAAAGGACGGAACAGGGAAAAAACAAAAAAGAGAGGAGGAAAGTAAGAGAATAAAGAGTGGAAAGAGAGGGGAGAAGAGAATAATTAACGAAGAATGATAAGATAAAGATAAAGAAAGAATTGGAGAGAGGGAAAGTTAAGTTATGAGGGGGAATGAGATTTATAGATGGGGGAGAGAAGGAAAAGAGAGGCGTAGGAAGGGAGGACAAGAAAGCAGAGTAAGAGAAGAATGGAAGAATAGAAAGGCTTTAGAGAGTAAAGAGACTGAAGACAGGAAAAGGGAGAATTAAGAAATCAGAGAAAGGGTGATAAAAAGATAGAAAGACAAAATATAAATAGACAAAGATAAGACCAAGAAAAGAGTAAACAAAAAACAGGAAATAGTAAATGCAATTAGAAAAATAACGAATAAAGTGAAATAAGAAAAAAGAGGGGGAAAATTCTAGGGTAGGGAATAGGGGGAAGAGGGGAGAAATTCTTCAGATGGCAAAGAATGGACCAGAGTAAGAAAAGGAAAGGGGGAAAAGGGGAGTTATTAAGCAGAGGAAGAAACGAGAAAGAGGGGAGAGGAAGGATTGAAGATACACGGGGAAAAAAAGGAAAAACCAACTTGGAAATGGGTGAAGCTATTATATATATAATAAATAAAATAATAATATTAATAATAATATTTAATAATAATAAATAATAATAAATAATAATATAAATATATCAATTAATAATAATAATAATAATAATAATAATAATAATAATAATAATAACAATAAAAAATAATAATAATTATCACAACAATAATAGTGATAATAACAACAATAAGAATGAAAATAACAATAACAATAACAACAATAATAATAAACAATGCTAATATTCACAGCAGTAGTAACAGCAGTATTACTAGTAACAGTAATAACAATAGCAATAAAAATATAATCATCACAATTAAAACCAAAACCCCAACAGGAAACGCAAAGAGGCCGAGGAGTGGGCGTGCGGCGTTTCCAGGAGAGGGGAGGGGCGAGGTCAGGGTGGGCGGAGGGGGCGGGCGGCGGGTGCTGCACGTGAGTCGGTTGGTGGTCCTGGTGGTGTTGTGTGTGTGTGTGTGTGTGTGTGTGTGTGTGTGTGTGTGTGTGTGTGTGTGTGTGTGTGTGTGTGTGTGTGTGTGTGTGTGTGTGTGTGTGTGTGTGTGTGTGTGTGTGTGTGTGTGGTGTGTGTGTGTGTGTGTGTGTGTGTGTGTGTGTGTGTGTGTGTGTGTGTGTGTGTGTGTGTGTGTGTGTGTGTGTGTGTGTGTGTTGTGTGCGTGTGGTGAAAATGTTGTGTCTTGTATGTGTGTGCGTGTGTTTGGATTAATGCTAGTAATAGGAAAACTGAAAGGAAGTGACGCGCAGATACAGATAACGGCAGCAGGTTGGAAAGCGAGGAAAGTGAACACAGAAGCGTTTGTGTGTGTGGGTGCTTACAAATAGATTGATAGATAGATAGATAGATTGATAGGTTGATAATTAGATAGACAGATATAGATAGGTTGGTATTAGATATATAGATGGATGGACTGGCAGATAGATAGATAGATAGATAGAGCGATAGACAGACAGACATACACAGATAGAAGGATACATTCACACATAAACATACTATAAATAGCACGGACAAAAAAATAAAGAGAATACATATAAGAAGAGAGACAAGAGAAAAATGAGCGAAAAGATGGAAAGCAACTGACGGAATGGGCGGGGAGGGAGGCGAGGCGAGGGCGTGTGGGCGGTGAATACGAACGTCACATATCCAGACTCCTGGGGATACGTGACGCACGCCCATCCTGGAAAATGTTACACAAGAACATTCTAGAAACCTTCATCAACCAGCGGGAGGGCGGAGGGGTGGAGAGGAGGGGGGAGAGAGAGAGAGAGGAGAAGGAGGGGAGGGGAGGGGGAGGGAGGATGGATGCTGGAGGTACTTCATTCCTTAAGCTTTACTACACCTCATCCACCACACCTGATATCACGTTTCTCATCCTTCTGATTTCACTCACGCTGCTTTGCTGTTCCTCATACCTCATCTCTCAACTGCATGGATACTTTGGTATTCACGCTTCTCTCCTTTAGACCACAAACATGCTCTTCCCTACCTCCATACCACACTCATATCACGCACTTGGTATTCACGCTTCTCTTGCTTCAGATCACGTAAGCTGTTCTTCCACACCTCATGCTAACCTCATTCCTCACACCTCATACTGACTCATACTTCACATCTCATATCCCACCCTTGGTAGTCACATTCCTCTCCCTGTAAAATTAACAAACGCTCTTCTTCCAGATATCACCGCACCCTCCTTACAAACCTCACGCCACCCACATGCCTCCAACCTCACACCTCATACTCACCATCACGTTTCTCATACGCAATGCTTCACATCTCACATCTCACTTTAAATAATCAATGCCTCGCCGTCTCATTCGTGTCGAGTTATCACTATTTGCTTTGGAGATTAAGACCAAAACAGAATACAAAGCGCGATACAAAAAAAGATAATTAATCCCCTGCCAATGAGTCAATGATAAGAGGGCGGAGGCGGGCAGATGATATAAAACCGACTCGTCGAACAGGTTAATCGACACTCGATTCGAATCCATTCAAGTTGTTCAGAATCCATCGTTCGCGCTCGCTTTTGTTTTGGTTCGGGTGGCGCGGGGAATCGGGTCTGTCGCAAGGGGAAATAATCTTCTTCGGGCGCTTATGTTTGTGGAAACTGTTGACGCAATGAGGTTTCGTGTGATTCGTCCAGCGCCATCTTGACTCGGCTCTGCGGTAAACGGGCGTCTAGACACCAGGCATGCACTGGCTGACTCACTCGCATGCACACGCATGCATGCCACATGCATGCACGCGCATCCTCACATAGGTTTTATATAAATAGAAGCAGTACCTAAATACATAATCACAAATATATAAATCCATGCAAATATTCACAGGCACACATATACATACACACTCACACACACACACATCCACAATACACACACACACACACACACACACACACCACACACACACACACCACACAACACACACATATATATATATATATATATATATATATATATACATATATATATACATATATATACATATACATATATATATATATACATAGAATATATATATATATATATAGATATATATATATACACACACACACACACACACACACACACACACACACACACACACAACAGATATATATATAGATAATAGATATATAGATATATATATATAGATATTATAGAAAGATAAGATACACACACACACACACACACACACACACACACACATATGCACTGTCTGTCTATCTGTCTATCTGTCACACATAAACCCACACTCAATCTTTACACATACAGACCACACACACAGAAGAAACGCATTTACGACAAAACCCGCTGACATAACACCCGCTCCATCCTTCCCTCCCACAGAAGACCGAAACGCGGCGCCTCGCCCTTGTGGCTGATGGAGTCAATAATAAGGGCTCGGAGGTCGACGGTTTTTCCAGACTTTTTTGGTCGTCTCCCTTTAGGCCTAAAACACACACACGCCTCTCTCCAGACGCACTTCTTTGTCCGGCACTGCACCAACGCACGCCACACGCCGGCGACACAGGGTGCGTGTGGTGGGAGGGGGTTCGATGGGGAAGGGCTGGAGGGGGGGAGGGCTGGGAGAGGGGGGGAAGGGCTGGAAGAGGGGGGGGGGCTGGGAGAGAGGGGATGGGCTGGGAGAGAGGGGGAAGGGCTGGGAGAAGGGGGAGAAGGGGGAGAAGAGAGGGAAGAAGGAGGAGGAGAAA
>NW_020870912.1:25000-30000 GCF_003789085.1 Penaeus vannamei | reverse complement strand
ACATGCAGTACACACAAGGTCAAACGCACATACAGACCCTCATACATACATGAAACATACATAAGTACATACACACACAGTCCACACTTGGCCCAACGCATATAGACCCTCATACATACATAAAATATACTTAAACACATACATACAGACCCTCGCACATACATAATATATATTTAAGCACATACACATACAGTCCAGAAATGGCCCAACACATATAGACCCTCATACATACGTAAAATATACATAAGTACATACACACATGGCCCAACGCACATACAGACCCTCGTCCATACATAAAATATACTTAAGCACATACACATACAGTCCAGAAATGGCCCAACACATATAGACCCTCACACATACATAAAATATACCTAAAGTACATACACACATGGTCCAACGCACATACAGACCCTCGTACATACATATGCACATACACATACAGTCCACACATGACCCTCCCACGTAGGTACGCAAGTGAGAGCAACATCGGCGCACCACATGGACCGCCTTGCGACCACGTGAGCCCCTGGACTCGTAACTCGGGAATGGGAATTAAGTGCCCCTTTTTTCCCCACTTTTATTGCGTCCCCTTGATAGCAGTCGACAAGAAGGATGGGAATGAGGGGAAGTGGGAGGGGGTGGGAAGGGGAGGGGAAAAAGGGAGATAAAATTGTACAAAATAGGTTTGGATTGTTTGGCGCTAAGTGTGTGTGTGTGTGTGTGTGTGTGTGTGTGTGTGTGTGTGTGTGTGTGTGTGTGTGTGTGTGTGTGTGTGTGTGTGTGTGTGTGTGTGTGTGTGTGTGTGTGTGTGTGTGTGCGTGTGCGTGTGCGTGTGTGTGTGTGCGTGTGTGTGTGTGTGTGTGTGTGCGTGTGCGTGTGCGTTTGCGTGTGTGCGTGTGTGCGTGTGCGTGTGCGTGTGTATGTGTGTGTGTCTGAACAAGCGGAGCAAGGAAGCCAACCATGAAGAGGGGGAACAAAAGCGAAAAATAAAGAGATTCCAGGCGAAGAACCCAAGTGGAAAAACAGATAAAGTTAGGGAATAGAGGGCGGAGGAATTATAACGCGGTAAGACTGAATTCAAGCGAAAAGGATATCCAGCGTGTGCAGCGAGTACGAAAGTTGAAGGCAAAGTGACGAGAGAAACAACCTTAGGCTCGTGGTAGTGAAGCATCTTGCCCTCCCACTGATGCCAACTAAGACTCGCGTGGGAGTGGATGACAGAGCTGATTTAACATCCAAAATGTCGATCCCTTCGTAGAGACCTCTCAAACCATTAAAACCATACAAGACAGAAAACAGAAAAGCAATTGAACAACAAAACTAATCCAAAGAGAAACACGAACATGTATTCCTTTCCTTTACAAACAATAACAGACAGACACACAGACAGACAGACCGACAGCGAGGGCGAGCGCTAGCAGACGGATCGTGATCGGGGGCATCAAGAAGTGATTGAGAGCGGAGGGACGGAGGGGGGGGGCGGCGAGGGACGATGGGAGGGAGGCGAGGGGCGAGGGGAGGGGGAAGGGGAGGCGAGGAGCGAGGGGAAACAGTCGAGTGGCACCGAGGGAGCGAGGGGAGGAACCAACAAGTTAATAGAAGTCCATAGAATCACTGCGACATTTTCCATTCTCGGCCGGCTATTATTAGAACAAATGGCGAAAGACTCGGGCGATGATGGTCCGACCGCGAGGCAAGCGTCCCAGAGGCCAAGTGGGAACTATTTCTACTGATAATCACAGTGTCAAAGCCGGTTAAAAATGCATAGTAAATATCGAAAGTTTTCGAAAATATAATCGTACTTTTAAAGGCAAATAACTTTATCAAGATTTTCATCACCCCAACGGAATCACACAAATAAAAAAATATATATGTAATGACTTCAAATGATAATATTATTGAATAAAATACCAATTTTTAAACCATAATAAATCTTTAGAAAATAGTGAAATCAAGAACATTATAAAATTATAATATGAAAGTGGTACGTATTAAGGGCCTGTCAAAATTACCCTTGAACTTGTTGAGTTTCCTTACACATTTGCCCTTCCCCGTTATAAATATTTGCTCGTCTTGATATACACACCCGAGGGAGTTTCAACACGACATCAGTGTAAACTTTATTGTGCTCGCTTCACGAACCTATTATTACATTTCCGAGATTTCTTCTCGCACATAAGTTATCTGAACATAACATTGGATAAAGAAATGGCATATGCGTTATCTCATATTGATTATTATATTTCCATATAATCTATATTCCATAGAAACATAGAAACTCATTACGGCTGAAGGAATTACTAAATCACGTGCATTCTTAGAAACGTGCTTCATATACATCAAACCTCATTAGAAAAAGAAGATAATGGTATATCTCATTAACATAAAGAGAGAAGTATGGAGAGGTATAGAAGCAGTGCCAGGGGCGTACGTGTGAGTGTGACTGTGTGTGTTTGTGTTTGTGTGTGTGTGTGTGTGTGTGTGTGTGTGTGTGTGTGTGTGTGTGTGTGTGTGTGTTGTGTGTGTGTGTGTGTGTGTGTGTGTGTGTGTGGCGTGTGCGTGTGCGTGTGCGTGTGCGTGTGCGTGTGCGTGTGCGTGTGCGTGTACCTGTGCGTGAGCGTGTATGCATATGTGTATGTGTATGTGTGTGTGTAAGTGCGCGCGTGAAGTCAGCATGTGTAACTGCAAGCGTGCGTCATTGACTGTCACTGTGTGCTTGTCTGTCTTCGCTAGGATGTGCATGCCAGAGAGCGTACAGTATGTGATGTCACCCTATGCCTGGACAGTTGGTGTAATGCCTATATTAGGTCGCACCAACAAGCTCGCTTTTGGAGCATTGTGTTCACATCTAAAGTTATTTCCGTGTTGGAAATACTGTATTTTTCGTTCGTTTCGTTTCTGCACCTGAAAGGGTAGAGTGTGCGTGTGCATGTGCATGTGCATGTGCGTGTGCGTTCGTGCGCGCGCGTTTCTCACTTCCTGACAGCATACGCTTGAATAATGAAAATATAAATATGTGCACCGACAGTATATCCGTAGGCATAGCATGCGGACGAGCCCACGTTTGTGCCTGTCACGAGGGGAGGGAGGCAGAAGGAGAGAGCCATTATGAAACCGCCTGCAGGCACCTCCTCCTCCTCCTCCTCCTTCTTTTCCCAACCCGCTTCCTCCTCTTTCTTTTCCCCATTTTTCACAGGCTCTTCCCTCTTTTCATCATCATCATTATCATTATCCTACTTCCCTTCGTTTCTCTTCTTCTTCTTCTTCTTCCTCTCCCTCCTCCTCTTCCTCCTCTTCTTCCTCCCTCCTCCTCTCCTCCTCCTCCTCCTCCAACTCCACCACCTCCTCCTCTTCTCCTCCTCCACTCCACCACCTCCTCCTTCTCTCCTCCACTTCCATCTCTACCTCCGCCTCCATCACCTCCTCTCCACCTCATCCACTCCTCCATCCACCTCCACCTCCACCTCCACCTCCACTCCACCTCCACCTCCACCTCCACCTCCACCTCCACCTCCACCTCCACCTCCACCTCATCCACCTCCCCCTCATGCACTTCCTCCTCCACCTCATTCACCTCCACCTCCTCCCTCGTTACGTGATTCGGCCCAACCAACGACGCCCCCCCAGGCGACGACCGCTCACCCGCCTCCTCGCCGCTCCAAGGGAAACGGCGAACGAGCTAAGCAAGAGCTGGCAGGACAGTCCAAGCACGAAGCCAAGCCAAAGATGGTTATTATCGCCACGAAACTACGTGCAAAGGTTTGGTACTCAGTTGGGTTGTTATAGATTAAAGAGACTAATTGGAGTTCATGTAAAAAAATATATAAATAAAAAACTAAATGAATAAATAAAACAGAATGAAATTCGCCTTGAGAAAACAGGCAATGCAAGCAAGTAGATAAATAAAATAAAAACAGAATACGCTATGAGAAAAGATACAATGCAAGCAAGTAGAGAAACGTACCTCTTATCAGTAATTGTCATTCTCAGGAAGATCACGTCAAGCAACATGCAACAAGACGTCCAGTGCGAGTGTCTACCCCCCCCCCCTAAAAAAATGAAAATTAAAAGCTTCGTAACACCAATAAAATGACAACGCGAATCTACTTCTGCATCAAGAGGAAGTCCAGTTGCATGTCCCCTTATCAGCCTTTCGCCACAGCCCTGGGTCATCGCCCTCCCTGGCAAATCCTGCTGGCGCCCGCCTGCACGTCCATCTTTCTTTAAACACGCGAATAAAAACAAAGCCCAAAAATAGGGACTCCGCTCTCTGTCTTCGAGCCATTAAAATGGTCTCTCTTCAGGTTGCCGGGACGTGATCAGACATTTTGATTGGCCCGAATCGGCTCATTTGATCACCGCGACACACGTACTCTCTGATAGAAGGGATCAGAGGCAGCTCGTGAAATGCATAATAAAGGTTTCGATTGGGCGGAGGGGCGAGGGGGGAGGGGGAGGGGGAGGGGTTAGAAGGATGTGGGAGGGACAAGGAGGAACCAAGAGAGGGTGATGAGGGGGAGAAGGGGGAAGGGGAAAGAAGAGAGGAGGGAGGGGGATGATGATGAGGAGGAAGCACAGAAAGAGAAGCAATTAGAAGAGAGGCAGTAGAAAACAGAGAAGAGGAGAGATAGAAGAGAGAGTGAGAGAGAGAGAGTGAGTGAGTGAGTGAGTGAGTGAGTGTGAGTGAGTGTGAGTGAGTGAGTGAGTGAGTGAGTGAGTGAGTGAGTGAGTGAGTGAGTGAGTGAGTGAGTGAGTGAGTGAGTGAGTGAGTGAGTGAGAGAGAGAGAGAGAGAGAGAGAGAGAGAGAGAGAGAGAGAGAGAGAGAGAGAGACTCATGCCTTTCCCACCCTCCCTCCACTTATTCCACCGGCCACACAAACAGAAGCATAAAATATAAAAAAAGCACAAAACCAAACCTGCCCGAGGCTTGGCAAGGTAGCAATCAACCTTGCCATGAGAAGAACCCTATAGTTCCGTAAAGGTGCGTGACACCCTCC
>NW_020870912.1:17500-20000 GCF_003789085.1 Penaeus vannamei | reverse complement strand
CTCTCTCTCTCTCTCGTTGCATCTCTTTCCCTCCCTCTCATACTCCCACTCCATCTCGCCCCTTCTCCCTCTCCGTCCCTCCCTCCCCCATCTCCCTTCACCCTCTCAACCTCTCCCACTCCTCTCTTTCTCCCTTTCCCTCTCCCTCCCCCCGCCTTCCTTCCCCCTCACAAACAAACCAAAACTCCAAATGAAGGAAACCCAAAGAGGCGGTGACTGTGCTCCTTTACCCAAACAAAGCCCGGTGCGTGAGTGAGCCGGACATCAGTGTATTAATAATATAGTCGGGCGTAGGGTCGCCGCTGGGTTTAAAGGTGAGCGAGCACGTGGGGGCGGCGGATGGAGGAGCCCGCTGCGTCAGGAGCCTTCGGGGTCAACAGGTGAAACCTCTGCTTCCCCTAGAGTTAGGAGGGGGGGAGGGCGATGAGGAAGGGAGAGAGAGGAGAAAAGGCGGAAGGATAGGAAGGAGGGAGGTAAAGAGAGAGGGAAGATAGATAGCAGGGATGAAGGACAGGGGGAGGGGGAAGGAGGAGGGAAAGAGGAGAGTAAAACGAGGAAAATAAGAAAAAAATGATGAAGAAACTAAAACAGAAAGAGAAAAAAGCATAGCTAAAGAATAAATGAACACACAAAATCGCTATCCACCCATATCCACCTACCCAAACCATTATACCAACATTTACTCAAAACTTATTACATTACGCAGCCGCACAAAACCAGAACGAAATCAGAAACCGCTAGCGCTATCTCGAAACAGGGCGCCAGTTATAATGGTTAAAATTTCCCCTCATTAAGAGTAATTACCATAGCTCTTTCGTGGAATCGATGGTAAATCGATCAGGTCGGGGCACCCTTCCTTCGCCACACCATTCAGTACTCACCTGTGAAAAGAGAGGCCATTATTAGTAAATAAGTACATATTGGTTATTTATAGTACTGCTACCTCTATATGTAGTACTAAAACTACTACTACTGCTACTACTACTACTACTACTACTACTACTACTACTACTACTACTACTACTACTACTATCACTACAATTAATATTACAGCCAATACTAATTCATGAAAACCACTGCTATTAATATTACAACAACCCAGATACTTGACTACCTTCAATTCTATCACTAGTATTACTATCATACGTAATACAATTGCTACTAATTCTACAGCTCTTATTGCTTCTTCTTCTGTTGCTGCAACTACTTGGGCTCCAATTACTACTGTTATTACTACCACTGCTGCTGTCTCTACTACTTCTGCTACTACTACTACTACTACTACAACTACTATTGCTACTACTACTACCAGTAATACTACTACTAGCAATGATAATAACAATAATGGTAATAATAGAATCTATTAAACACTACGTATCATAAAATAATAATAATGCAAAGAAAACGTTAATAACACCTGTAACGAAGCATTGAAAATAACAACAAAAACGCGACAGCAAAGGCCAACAACAACAATGACAAACATAAGAAGCCCAACACCTTTTCCCGAATGAAGGCGCCTTCTTCAACAGCACAGCCTTAAAGGACTGACATGGTAACAAGAAAGGCGCCTCTCTCTCTCTCTCTCTCTCTCTCTCTCTCTCTCTCTCTCTCTCTCTCTCTCTCTCTCTCTCTATATCTATTCTATCTTATCCTCTATCTCTATCTCTGTCTCTATCTCTATATCTATCTATATCTCTATATCTCTCTCGTTTTCTCTCGTTCTCGCTCTCACTCTCACACACCTCTCACTCTCACACACTCTCTCTCTCACCTCTCTCACTCCCACTCTTACTCCTCGCACTCCCACTCTACTCTCGCACTCCACTCTCTCCCTCTCTCCCGAGCCTTCCCTCTCTCTCATTTCCTCAACTTTCCTTCCTCCCCCCCTCCCCCGCCCCACCATACATTAGCCAGGGCGGGTGTTAGAGGAAGAAGTTCTATTGATTAGTCGTTACGTGAGCTCGGGCCCGTGAATGCCGGCACCCAGGCCCCATTTACGGCGCCTTTTTCGTAGGCCTCCGCACGCCGCCGGCCCTCAGCTCGGCCTTGTGCGTGCGCGCGCGTGGGTTCCGCTCTGAGACGGCGGCCGCTCTCAAGATGCATCCTCTGGCTTTGTTCTTATTGTTTTCTGCTTTGTGCTTTTTCATATTTGCCTTTGTTTTCTGTTTTTTATCTTTGTTTTCTGCTTTTTTGTGTGTTTTGTATTCTTGTATATATATTTTTTTTGTTCGTTGTCTTTTCTTTTTAGGGGGTTGTTTGCTTGTATGTTTGTTGTCTGTGTGGTTGCTATGCCATATCCACATTTTCTTTCTTTCTTTGTCTGTCTGTCTGGCAGTCTATTTATTTCTGTTTAGGTAGCGATCTTCTGCTTGTCTACCTGCCCATCTCAATTTATCTACTTGATTTTTATGTTACTGATATTCTGTCTATTTCAATCTATCTCAATCCAACTGCCTATCAGTCTGTTAATCAAACTGTCTGTCTACCTGGTTATGTA
>NW_020870911.1:1839170-1848224 GCF_003789085.1 Penaeus vannamei | reverse complement strand
GTGGGGGAGGTCGGGTGGGGGATGTGAGTGGGGGTCGGGTGGGCGGGGTGAAGTGTTCGAGGGGTCGGGTGGAGTGGCCGTGAGTTGGTCGGTGTAGGGTGAGTGGGGGTTAATAGGGGATGGGGATTAATGAGAGATTAATAGGGGTAGGAGTCGATGGGGATTAATAGGCTGGGGTTAATGGGGGGATTAATAAGGTTAGGAATTAGTGGGGGATTAATAAGGGTGGATATGAATGAGTTAATTGGGGATTAATAAGCGTGGGGATTAATGAGGGAATTAATAAAGGTGGGAACCAATAGGGGATTAATAAAGGCGTGGATTAATGGGATTAATAAAGGTGGGGATTAATTAGGCTAGGAATTAGTGGGGGATTTAATAAGGCTGGATATGAATGGGTTAATTAGGGATTAATGAGGAAATTAATAGAGGTGGGAATCAATAGGAGGATTAATAAAGGCGTGGATTAATGGGAAGATTAATCAGGCTGGGGACTAATAAGGCTGGGGATTAATGAGGGATTAATAAGGCTGGGTTTAATGGGAGATTAATAAAGGTGGGGAATAATACAGAATTAATGGGGGATTAATAGAAAATTAATGGGGATTAATAAAGGTGGGGATTAATAGAAAATTAATGGGGGATTGATAAAGATGGGGATTAATGGGGATAGGGAATGGGTTGGAGGGGAAGGTTTAAAAGGATAGATAAAGAGAGAGAGGAGTTGGAAGAGGCTGAGAAGAGAAAGGAAGGAGATAGATAGAAGATGAATGATGGGAATAAAGAGAAGAGAGAGAGAATAAAGGAAGGAGAGAGAGAAATAAAAGGTAGCGAAAGAGAGAAGAGAAAGGAAGGAGATAGATAGAAGATGAATGAAGGAGATTATGGAGGAGAAGAGAAATAAAAGATAGCGAAAAGAGAAGAGAAAGGAATGAGATAGATAGATGAATGAAGGAGAATAAGGGAGGAGAGAGAGAAATAAAAGGTAGCAAAAAAAGAGAAGAGAAAGGAAGGAGATAGATAGAAGATGAATGAGGGGAATAAGGGAGGGAGAGAGAGAAATAAAAAGGTAGCGAAAGAGAGAAATGAGTGGAGGAGAAAAAGAAGTAATAATAGAAGGAAAAGAGCGATATTGGAGGAGAGAAAGAAGTAATAAAAGAAGAGAGAGAGGTGATAAAGAAGTTGAAAGAGAGATGTAAAGAAAGGAAAAAAAGATAGGTTACGGGGAGACAAAAAGAGAAATAGAGAAAAAGAGGAAAGGAGAAAATGAGAAATAAAGAGGAAAGAAACTAATAAATAAAAAAGTGACAAATACAGAGACAGAGAGAGAAATTAAGAAAGGAGGAAGAGATTGATAATGAAAGGAGAAAGAGAAGAATGAGGTAGAAATAAAAAGAGAAGATAAAGGAGGAGGAAGAAGGAAATAAAAAGAGGAGTAAGAGAGGAATAAAGGAAAGAGGAAGAGAGAAGTCATTGGAAGAGGAGGAAGGAAATATGAGGAGAAAGAGAGGAATTAAGGGAAGAGGAAGAGATAAATAAAGGAAGCAGAAAGAGAAAAATAAGGAAAGGGAAAAGGGAGAACTCAGGGAGAAAGAAGGAAGAAAAAACGAAAGATTAAGAAAGAGAAGATTAAAGAAAACCTAAAGAAATATGGATTGGAAGAATGGGAGAAGGGAAGAGAAAAGAGAATGAGGAAATGAATGAGGGAAAAAGGGATGAAAAAAATAGAATGATGAGGAAGAAAGGACAGAGAAAAGGGAGAAAAAATATGGACAAATGCAGATTAAAGAAACAAATAAAACAAGAGCGTAACAGAGACAATTGCATAGAGACGAGAAAAAGAAGAAAAAGAAGATGAAGAAGATAAAGAAAGAAGAACGAGAAGAAAAATAAGAGAGAAAAGGGAAGAGAAATGAGAGAAGAAGAAGGAGAAGAAGACGAAAACAAGAGAGAAGAAGAAGATGAACGAGAAAGATAAGGAGAAGAAGAATGAGAATAAGAAGAAAGATAAGAAGAGGAAGAAATGGACGAAGAAGAGAGAAAAGAAGGAGAAGAAATATAAGAAGAGAAAAAGAAGAAGGATAGAAGGGGGAGAAGGAGAAGAAGGAAAAGAAGAAGAAAGATAAAAAGAAGAAAGAAGAAGGAGGAGAAAAAAAATAAAGAGCAGAAGAAAAACAAAAAAAATAAAGAGAAGAAAAAAGAAAGAGAAGAAGTAGACGCAAAATAATGATAATAAAAAAGGAAAACAGAAAATAAGAGAGAAAATGGAAGTCCCCCGCCGGCCCAAAGAAGCCGTGCCCGGCGCCGCTGCCCGGCCGCCGTCGGACTTCTTGGGGCACCGGAGCGTGTGCCAAAGGGGGGGGGAGGGGGGGAGGGGGGAGATGCCCACGCGCTGAGAGGGTATGAGGTCGTGCCCCGCGTGCCTGCGTGAGCGCACGCACGTGATGCCCGGAATGTGGGGACACCTGCATGGGCGGCGCCGCCGTGCCCGTGCCCCGTTGCGGTCGCTGGGCATCGCTAACTACCGGGGAAGGTTGGTTGGGTTTGTTTGTTGTCTTTGTTTGGGTTTGGAAATATTCTGGCGTTGTTTGCTCGCTTTTTTTGGGAAGTTTATTTGTTTTTTTGTTGGTTTTTGTGCTTTGTTTGGCGGTTTTGGTGTCGTTATCTGTCTATTTATTTATCTGTTTGTTTATTTTTAATTAATCAGAGGAAAGGATCATTTCTTATTCATTTTTGTATCTTTACAAAATATCGCCATTTTGGAGGGCGATGACGTCACGCGCCAACCGTCTCCGAATGGCATGTTACAATTTGAAAATTTCACATTCTCCCCCCTCTCCCCCTCCCCCCCCCCCCCCTGCCTCCGATCTAAAGCTTTATCGCTAAGCCGGATAAAGTGACGAACACTCTTTTGTTTCGGCGCCGCGTCTACCGGCCCGTGACGCTTTCGAAGGCACGGGGAAGCATCCGAAATGCCCAGAATGCCCCCGGAGGAAGGATGCCGAAGTCCACGTCACTTGCATGCGTGCGGACACATCCCAGCAATGCCGGGCGACATGGCGGGAAAAATGTCAGAATCGAGAATGGACGAAATTCTGTCTGTCTGTCTGTCTCTTTCTTGGTCTCATTCTGTCTGTCTGTCTGTCTCTTTTCTTGGTCTCAGTCTCAATTCTGTCTGTCTGTCTGCTTTCTTGGTCTCATTCTGTCTGTCTGTCTGTCTTCGGGATTCGTCCCTGTCTGTCTCTTTTGGTCTCTTCTGTCTGTCTGTCTCTTTTCTTGTCTCATTCTGTCTGTCTGTCTGTCTCTCTTGGTCTCATTCTGTCTGTTCTTGGTCTCTTCTTGTCTCATTCTGTCTGTCTGTCTCTTTTCCTTGGTCTCATTCTGTCTGTCTGTCTCTTTCTTTGGTCTCATTCTGTCTGTCTGTCTCTTTCTTTGGTCTCATTCTGTCTGTCTGTCTCTTTCTTGTCTCATTCTTGTCTGTGGTCTCATTCGTCTGTCTGTCTCTTTCTTGGTCTCATTCTGTGTCTGTCTCTTTCTTGGTCTCATTCTTGTCTGTCTCTCTCTTTTCTTGGTCTCATTCTTTCTGTCTCCTCTCTTTCTTGGTCTCTTTCTGTCTGTCTGTCTTTCTTGGTCTCATTTGTCTGTCTTGTCTCATTCTGTCTCTGTCTCTTTCTGGTCTCATTCTGTCTGGTCTCTTCTTGGTCTCAGTCTCATTCTGTCTGTCTTTCTTGGTCTCATTCTGTCTGTCTCTCTCTCTTTCTTGGTCTCATTCTGTCCGTCTGTCTCTTTCTTGGTCTCTTTCTGTCTGTCTCTCTCTTTCTTGGTCTCATTCTGTCTGTCTCTCTCTTTCTTGGTCTCATTCTGTCCGTCTGTCTCTTTCTTGGTCTCATCATTCTGTCCGTCTGTCTCTTTCTTGGTCTCATTCTGTCCGTCTGTCTCTTTCTTGGTCTCATTCTGTCTGTCTCTCTCTTTCTTGGTCTCATTCTGTCTGTCTTGTCTCATTCTGTGTCTGTCTCTTTCTTGGTCTCATTCTGTCTGTCTCTCTCTTTCTTGTCTCATTCTGTCTGTCTGTCTCTTTCTTGGTCTCATTCTGTCCGGTCTGTCTCTTTCTTGTCTCATTCTGTCTGTCTGTCTCTTTCTTGGTCTCATTCTGTCTGTCTCTCTCTTTCTTGGTCTCATTCTGTCTGTCTGTCTCTTTCTTGGTCTCATTCTGTCCGTCTGTTCTCTTCTTGGTCTCATTCTGTCCGTCTGTCTCTTTTCTTGGTCTCATTCTGTCTGTCTGTCTCTTTCTTGGTCTCATTCTGTCCGTCTGTCTCTTTCTTGGTCTCATTCTGTCTGTCTGTCCTCTTTCTTCTTGGTCTCATTCTGTCTTTCTTGGTCTCATTCTGGTCCGTCTGTCTCTTTCTGGTCTCATTCTGTCTGTCCTTGTCTCATCTGTCTGTCTGTCTCTTTCTTGTCTCATTCTGTCCGTCTGTCTCTTTCTTGGTCTCATTCTGTCCTGTCTCTCTCTTTCTTGGTCTCATTCTGTCCGTCTGTCTCTTTCTTGGTCTCATTCTGTCTGTCTCTCTCTTCTGGTCTCATTCTGTCTGTCTGTCTCTTTCTTGGTCTCATTCTGTCTGTCTCTCTCTTCTTGGTCTCATTCTGTCCGTCTGTCTCTTTTCTTGTCCTGTCTGTCTCTTTCTTGTCTCATTCTGTCTGTCTTGGTCTCATTCTGTCTGTCTCTCTCTTTCTTGGTCTCATTCTGTCCTGTCTCTCTCTTTCTTGGTCTCATTCTGTCCGTCTGTCTCTTTCTTGGTCTCATTCTGTCTGTCTCTCTCTTTTTGGTCTCATTCTGTCTGTCTCTCTCTTTCTTGGTCTCACATTCTTGGTCTCATTCTGTCTGTCTCTTTCTTGGTCTCATTCTGTCCGTCTGTCTCTTTCTTGGTCTCATTCTGGTCTGTCTCTTTCTTGGTCTCATTCTGTCTGTCTCTCTCTTTCTTGGGTCTCATTCTGTCTGTCTGTCTCATTCTGTCTCTTTTCTTGGTCTCATTCTGTCTGTCTCTCTCTTCTTGTCTCATTCTGTCTGTCTCTTCTCTTTCTTGGTCTCATTCTGTCCGTCTGTCTCTTTCTTGGTCTCATTCTGTCTGTCTGTCTCTTTCTTGGTCTCATTCTGTCTGTCTCTGTCTCTTTCTTGGTCTCATTCTGTCCGTCTGTCTCTTTCTTGGTCTCATTCTGTCCGTCTGTCTCTTTCTTGTCTCATTCTGTCTGTCTCTCTCTTTCTTGGTCTCATTCTGTCTGTCTGTCTCTTTCTTGTCTCATTCTGTCTGTCTCTTCTTGGTCTCATTCTGTCCGTCTGTCTCTTTCTTGGTGTCTGTCTCTCTCTTTCTTGGTCTCATTCTGTCTGTCCTCTCTTCTTGGTCTCATTCTGTCGTCTGTCCTCTTCTTGGTCTCATTCTGTCTGTCTGTCTCTTTCTTGGTCTCATTCTGTCTGTCTCTCTCTTTCTTGGTCTCATTCTGTCCGTCTGTCTCTTTCTTGTCTCATTCTGTCTGTCTTCTCTTTCTTGGTCTCATCTCTGTCTGTCTCTGTCTCTTTCTTGGTCTCATTCTGTCCGTCTGTCTCTTTCTTGGTCTCATTCTGTCTGTCTGTCTCTTTTCTTGGTCTCATTCTGTCTGTCTGTCTCTTTCTTGGTCTCATCTGTCTGTCTCTCTCTTTCTTGGTCTCATTCTGTCCGTCTGTCTCATCTTGGTCTCATTCTGTCTGTCTGTCTCTTTCTTGTCTCATCTGTCTGTCTCTCTCTTTCTTGTCTCATTCTGTCCGTCTGTCTCTTTCTGGTCTCATTCTGTCTGTCTCTCTCTTTCTTGGTCTCATTCTGTCCGTCTGTCTCTGTCTTGGTCTCATTCTGTCTGTCTGTCTCTTTCTTGGTCTCATTCTGTCCGTCTGTCTCTCTTGTCATTCTTGTCTGTCTTTCTTGGTCTCATTCTGTCCGTCTTCTCTTTCTTGGTCTCATTCTGTCTGTCTGTCTCTTCTTGGTCTCATTCTCTGTCTCTCTTTCTTGTCTCATTCTGTCCGTCTGTCTCTTTCTTGGTCTCATTCTGTCTGTCTGTCTCTTCTTGGTCTCATTCTGTCCGTCTGTCTCTTTCTGGTCTCATTCTTCCTGTCTGTCTCTTTCTTGTCTCAATTCTGTCTGTCTGGTCTCTTTCTTGTCTCATTCTGTCCGTCCTGTCTCTTCTTTCTTGGTCTCATTCTGTCTGTCTCTCTCTTTCTTGGTCTCATTCTGTCCGTCTGGTCTCCTTTCTTTGTCTCATTCTGTCTGTCTCTCTCTTTCTTGGTCTCATTCTGTCGTCTGGTCTCTTTCTTGGTCTCATTCTGTCTGTCTCTCTCTTTTCTTGGTCTCATTCTGTCCGTCTGTCTCTTTTCTTGGTCTCATTCTGTCTGTCTCTCTCTCTTTCTTGGTCTCATTCTGTCCTGTCTCTCTCTTTCTTGGTCTCATTCTGTCGTCTGTCTCTTTCTTGGTCTCATTCTGTCTGTCCTCTCTCTTTCTTGGTCTCATTCTGCCGTCTGTCTCTTTCTTGGTCCTCATTCTGTCTGTCTCTCTCTCTCCATTCTGTCTGTCTCTCTCTTTCTTGGTCTCATTCTGTTCTGTCTCTCTCTCTCCATTCTGTCTGTCTTCTCTTTCTGGTCTCATTCTGTCTGTCTCTCTCTTTCTTGGTCTCATTCTGTCCGTTGTCTTCTTCTTGGTCTCATTCTGTCTGTCTGTCTCTTTTCTTGGTCTCATTCTGTCTGTCTCTCTCTTTCTTGTCTCATTCTGTCTGTCTGTCTCTTTCTTGGTCTCATTCTGTCCGTCTGTCTCTTTCTTGTCTCATTCTGTCTGTCTCTCTCTTTCTTGGTCTCATTCTTTCTGTCTGTCTTTTTGGTCTCATTCTGTCCGTCTGTCTCTTTCTTGGTCTTCTTGTCTGTCTCTCTCTTTCTTGGTCTCATTCTGTCCGTCTGTCTCTTTCTTGGTCTCATTCTGTCTGTCTCTCTCTTCTTGGTCTCATTCTGTCTGTCTGTCTCTTTCTTGTCTCATTTCTGTCTGTGTCTCTCTCTCTTCTTGGTCTCATTCTGTCCGTTCTGTCTCTTTCTTGGTCTCATTCTGTCTGTCTGTCTCTTTCTTGGTCTCATTCTGTCTGTCTCTCTCTTTCTTGGTCTCATTCCTGTCCGTCTGTCTCTTTCTTGGTCTCATTCTGTCTGTCTGTCTCTTTTTGTCTCATTCTGTCGTCTGTCTCTTCTTGGTCTCATTCTGTCCTGTCTGTTCTTTCCTTGGTCTCATTCTGTCTGTCCTCTCTCTTTCCTTGGTCTCATTCTGTCCGTCTGTCTCTTTCTTGGTCTCATTCTGTCTGTCTGTCTCTTTCTTGGTCTCACTCTGTCTGTCTCTGTCCTCTGTCTTTGGTCTCATTCTGTCTGTCTGTCTCTGTCTTGGTCTCATTCTGTCTGTCTGTCTCTTTTTGGTCTCATTCTGTCTGTCTGTCTCTTTCTTGGTCTCATTCTTCTGTCTGTCTGTCTCTCTCTTTCTCCTTTCTCTTCTCGTCTCTCTCGTCTCTCTCTCTTCTCTCTTCTCTCTTCTCTCTCTCTCTCCCCCCTCGTCTTCCCTCTTTCTCCTCTTTCTCTCTCTCTTCTCTCTCTTCTCCTCTCTCTCTCTCTCCTCTTCTCTCTCTCTCTCTCTCTCCTCTCTTCTCTGACTCTCTCTCTCCCTCTCTCTGACTCTCTCCTCTCTCTCTCTCTCTCTCTCCTCTCTCTCTCTTCTCTCTCTCTCTCTCTCTTCTCTCTCCTCTCTCTCTCTCTCTCTCTCTCTCTCTCCTCTCTCCTCTCTCTCCCTCTCTCTCCCTCTTCTGGCGGTACAGTGGGGGGGGGGGGTAAGGGGGGAGGTGATTGGGTCTGTGCGCGGTTAATTTGAAATGCATTCCGGGAAAGAACAGGTAGAGAGATAGATGCAAAGGATGCAACATTAATCAGCACACCACACACACACACACACACACACACACACACACACACACACACACACACACACACACACACACACACACACACACACACACAACACACACACACACACACACACATACACACGTACACACGTACACGTACACGTACAGTACACGTACACGTACACGTACACGTAACACGTACACGTACACGTACACGTACACGTACACGTACACGTACACGTACACGTACACACGTACACGTACACGTACCACACGTACACGTACACGTACACGTACACGTACACATACACATACACATACATACACATACACACACATACATACACATACACATACACATACACATACACATACACATACACATACATACACATACACACATACACATACACATACACATACACATACATACATACACATACACACATACACATACACATACACATACACATACACCATACACATACACATACACACACATACACACATACACATACACAATACACATACACATACACATACACATACACATATATAGATAGATAGACAGATAGAGAGAGAGAGAGACGGAGAGAGAGATAACAAACAGAACGACAGAGAAAAAAACAACAAAAGACGAAATGAAGACAACAACAACAACAACAACAAAAAAGCAAAAAATTAACCCAGACGATTAAGAAGCCTCTTTATATTACGAAAGTCGAGTCTAATAACCATCAGTAATTAAGAGCTGGGAGAGACGAACAGGTGAAGCAGGCAGGTGTTGATAAAGGTAAAGATCGCTAATGAGAGAGGACATTAAAATCCACGTCATTAGAAGAAGAAAGAGAGAAAGGGAGAGAGAAAGAGAGAAAAGAAATGGAGTCATACAGGCAGGTGGTAAGACATTTCGGTGAATAAAAAAAAGGAAAAAAGAAAAGGAGAGAAGAGAGGAAGAGGAGAGGGAGAGGAGAGGGAGAGGGAGAGGGAGAGGGAGAGGGAGAGGGAGAGGGGAGGGAGAGGGAGAGGGAGGAGGGAGGAGGGAGAGGAGAGGGAGAGGGAGAGGGAGAGGGAGAGGGAGGAGGGAGAGGGAGAGGGAGAGGAGAG
>NW_020870911.1:1814170-1829170 GCF_003789085.1 Penaeus vannamei | reverse complement strand
CATATTACTGACGTATACATTTATCTATCCTTTTGTCTTTTATATATACATTTTCTTTATTATTTCCTATTTTCTCTCTTCCCTTCTCTCTTCTGACTCTTTATTACTCCTTCTCCTTCCTCCTACTTCAGTACCTCCTCCAACCTCTCTTCTCCTCCTCTTCTCCCTCCCTCTTCGCTCCTCTCTCACGCACCGTCACCCGAAGCATAAATCCAGGAGGAGGAGAGAGGAGGGAGGAGGAGGAGGGAGGAGGAAGGGAGGAGGAGGGAGGAGGAGGAGGAGGAGGAGGAGGAGGAGAGGAGGAGGGGAGGAGGAGGAGGAGGAGAAGGAGAAGGAGGAGAGAAGAAGAAGAAGGAGGAGGAGGAAGAGAAGAAGGAGGAGGAGGAGGAGGAGGAGGAGGGGAGGGGAGGGGAGGAGAGGAAGAGGAGAAGGAGAAGGAGAAGGAGAAGGAGAAGAGAGGAGAAGGAGGAAGAGAAGAGGAGGAGGAGGAGAGGAGGAGGAGGAGGAGGAGGAGGAGGGAGGGAAGGAGGAGGAGGAGGAGGAAGGAGGAGGAGGAGGAGGAGGAGGAGGAGGAGGGAGGAGGAGAGAGAGGAAGAGAGGAGAGAGAGAGAGAGAGAGAGAGAGAGAGAGAGAGAGAGAGAGAGAGAGAGAGAGAGAGAGAAGAGAGAGAAGAGAGAGAGAGAGAGAGAGAGAGAGAGAGAGAGAGAGAGAGAGAGAGAGAGAAAGAGAGAGAGAGAGAGAAGAAGAAAAGGATAGCAAAAGAGGAAGAGGCAATAAGTGAAGGACTCGCTAGGACTCATTAAATCACCCCCCCATCCCCTTCCCCTTTCCCCCCCCATCATTTCCCTCCCGTCCCCCAGCCCCCCCTCCCGTCCCCCCGGCCCCCCTACCCCTCCAACTCCTCCTTTAATTGGGCAAGGCGGTGGAAGGATAGAGGTAAGGGGATTGCTTCGTGGTTTTGAGTAGGATTAAGGATTTCTGGAAGGGATTTGCCCTCATTAACGTAACGCCTTCACCCTCAACCTCCTCCTCCTCCCTCCCTCCCTCCCTGCTCTCCTACCTCCCTCCCTCCTCAGGCGTCCCCGTTCCCCTCTCACTCCCTCCCCTCGTCCTCCTTTCACCCCTCCCTCTCCTTACTCCTCCTACCTCCCACCCTCCCTCAGGCGTCCCCATCCCCCCCTCCCCTCCTCCCTCCTCTGCAAGCCTCCTCCTCGCCCCCCTCCTCCCCTCCTCTGCAAGCCTCCTCCTCGCCCTCCCCCCCTCCCCTCCTCCCTCCTTTGCAAGCCTCCTCCTCGCACCCCCCCCCTCCTGTTGATGCTGCGGTGGGAGGGGAGGAGGGGTGAGGGGGGGGGGATGCAGCGCTGATGAGGCATGAGAGGAAGAGGTGCTTCGGCGAGGATGCGGCGCTTCCTTGCTCCCCTTTCCTTCTGGTTTTTGTGTTTTTTCGTCTTCCTTTTTTGTCTCTCTTTTGATGTTGAATTTGTTATTTTTTTCTCTGCTTTTGCTTCTTCTTCTTCTTCATCTTCTTTGTTTCATTTTTTTTCTTTTCTCTTTTCATGCTGAATTATATATATATATTTTCCCCTTCTATATCTCCTAACGTCTTCTTTCACTTTTCAATTTTATATATATATATATATATATATATATATATATATATATATATATATATATATATAATATATTTCAAAATAAATATTTCCTCCGTCTTGTCTTCTGTTCTCCTCCTTCTCCTCCTCCTCTTTCTTTTTCTTTTTCAGCTTCCACGATCTTGCGTTCTTCCTCTTCTCCTTACACTCTCACCGTCTTCTCTCTGTCTCTCCTTTCTTCCTTTCTGGATCGCATTAATGGTGATCCTTTTGCACCCCCCCCCCCCGTCAATGCAACCGCGCCCCCCCACTTACGTCACAGCCCACCCCACTTACAACAACCGTCCATTTCTTCCCACAGCACCCACCTCCACCCACAACAACCGCCCACCTCCCCCCACGCCCAAGATCCTCACCTAAAGTAGTCCTCCCTGCAGTAGAGATGACCGTGTTTAGCGAAGCATTTCTCCTCGAGGGGCTGCTGGCACTCCGAGCACCGAAGGCAGGCACTGTGCCACACGCCCTCCTGAGTCTTGGAGAACCAGCGCTCCGTGATGCGGCCGCCACACCCGACGCAGACCACCTCCTCCTGGCCCTGGCGCTCCTCCTGGCGGTCCAGCATCCTCCTGTGCCTCCGTCGACGCCGCCGCCCGCCTCCTGATGCTGCAGCCTGCGGGGGGCGGAGAAGAGAGGGCGTGAGATAGGCGGCAGGGAGAGGGAGAGGGAGGGAGAGGGAGGGAGAGGGAGGAGAGGGAGAGGGAGAGGAGAGGGAGAGGAGAGGGAGAAGGAGAGGGAGCGGGAAAGGAAATGCGAGATGAGAGGGGTGAGTGAGGGAGAGTGAGATGGAGAGTAGAAGGAAAAGGAAGGTAGGAGAGAGAGAGAGAGAGAGAGAGAGAGAGAGAGAGAGAGAGAGAGAGAGAGAGAGAGAGAGAGAAGAGAGAGAGAGAGAGAGAGAGAGAGAGAGAGAGAGAGAGAGAGAGAGAGAGAGAGAAGACGAAGGCGAGCGGTAAACTAGAGGGAGAGAGAGATGAATAGGAAAAGGGAATGGGTATAGCGAGGGGGAAGGAGAAGGAGAGTAAGAAGAGAAGAAAGGAATAACAAAGGGAGAGAGAAGAATAAGAAATAGTGATGTAGTTAGTGAGTGAGGGGGAGAGGGAGAAGAGGATATATGAAGAGAGAAAGGGAGAAGGAGAGGGAAATGAGTGAAGGGGAAAGAAAGAAGGAGATGGAGATGAGAGAAAAAATGAGAGAGAAAGAGTGAGAGTGAAAGTGAGAGTGAGAGGGGACGACGGATAAAATAGAAGAAAGAGAAACAGGAAAGGAATAAACAAAGGGAAAAATAAGACATGCAACAACTGTGCAATAGGACCTGAAATTTAAGCATGACATTTTCAGAAATACATACACGGTTTACATTTGCCCGCAGGCCGAGACGCGACAAGTGAGCAGGATGGTGGGGGGAGGGGAAGGGGAAGGAAAGGGGGAGGGGAAGGTGGGAAGGGACGGGGAGGGGAAGGGCGGGACGAAGGAGAGGGGGGAAGGCGGGGGAGGGAAGGGGGAAGGGGGGGAGGGGAAGGGGGAGTAGAAGGGGAAGCGGGAAGGGAGAGGGGAAGGGAAGTGAAGGGGACGGGAGGGGAAGGGGAAGGGGAAGGGAAGGGAAGGGGAAGGAAGGGAAGGGGCGGATCACCCTCCCTCCCCATTTCGTTTTCTTCTCATTTCTTATTCCTCGCTGTCGCTCTCTCTCGCCCTTCGTCATTCTTACTACGCACATTTTCACATAAACATTCAAACACATAAACACATCTATAGATAAAACCAAACACAAACACCCATACACACACACACACACACACAACCACACATATATCCAAACACATAAACACACACACACACTCACAATCACAAACACACACACACACACACACTCATAAACACACAGACTCCCATTTCCCTCTTTCAGTACGTTAGGTAAACACGATGCAACCTGCGCCATTTTGTCCATTATCCTTATCCGATCTTCTGACCTGAGCTTCCACTTCCCCTGCGCACCCACGCCTCTATCTAATACAATTCATTCCTACGCGATAAGGGATTCGGATGCGTCCAAAAGGCGTCTAAAAAAGACTTGTTGAAGATCGGTGTTCGGATGGGAAGAAAGAGGAACGGCTTCGCTTTCATGAATTTCTGCTTTGAGGGCGACGATTCGGACGAGTTGCTGTGTCACGGAGTAAAGAAGAACAATGGCAAGTTATCATTCTCTCTCTCGCTCTCTGTCTTTTCTTTTCATTCCTCTCTCTCTCTCTCTTTTTCTTTCTCAATTCTCTCTCTCTCTCTCTCTGTCTTTTTCTTTCTCAATTCTTTCTCTCTCTCTCTCTTTGTATCTGTCTCTGTCTGTCCGTCTCTCCCACTCTCTCCCTCTCTCCCCTCCCTCTCCTCTCCCACTCTCTTCCTCTCTTTCCCACTCTCTCCCCTCCCTCCCCCACTCTTTCTCTTCTTCCCTCTCTTCCTTCTCATCCCCCCCCTCTCCCTCTCCGTCTCTCTCCCTCTCCCTCTCCGTCTCTCCCCTCCTCTCTCCCCCACTCTCTCCCCTCTCTCCTCTCCGTCTCCGTCTCTCCCCTCTCCCCCTTCCTCCTCCCCCTTCCCTCCTTATAGAGATGTCTCCGTCTCCATCTTCGGCCAACCTCGCCGCACGGATTATCGGTGTCGAATCGGCGGAGATAAAACCGCATCAAAATAATCCAATATATGCCTCCAAAAAGATAAAAAAAAGAAAGAAAATCCAATAATGCAACCAAAAAAAAAAAAAAAGAAAAAAAAATGAAAACCTCCAATAAAATCAACCAAAAAAAGAAGGAAAAATCCAATAAATCCATCCAAAAAAGGAAGAAAACTCCAATAAATGCAAAAAAAAAAAAAAAAAAGAAGGAAAGAAAGAAACAAAGAGCGATCACATAAGAAGCGTCCGCGGCTGACCCGGCGAGCGACGCGCAATAACGAAATCCGGAGCGAAATTGCAGGCGATCCAGGGTGATGTTGCAAAGAGGGGTCAGCGCGGGCCCCGTCCATCACCCTGGGACGTGGGAAGGGGGAGGGGGGGGGGGGGCGGGGGTAGACAGTCCGGAGGCGGGGAGGGGAGGGGGAAGCGGGGGAGGAGGGGAAGAGGGGAAGGAGGGAGGAGGGGGAGCGAGGAGATGGAGAGGGAAGGAGGGGAAAGAAAGGGAGGAGGAGGAGCGAGCGAGGGGAGGGAGGAGCGAGAGGGGGGAGAGCGGGGAGGAGGAGGAGGAGGAGGAGCGAGGGAAAGGAGGAGGGGAAGGGAAGAGGAGCGAGGGGGAGGAGGAGGAGGGGAGAGGAGCGAGGGGAGGGGAGAGGAGCGAGGAGGAGGAGGAGGAGGAGGAGAGAGGGAGGAGAGGAGCGAGGGAGGCAGGAGGAGGGAGGAAGGAGGAAGGGGAGAGGAGGAGGAGGGAGGAGGAGGAGGAGGAGCGAGGGGAAGGGGAGAGGAGCGGAGGGAGGAGGAGGAGGAGGAGCGCAGGGGAGGAGGCGCCCGTCCCAGGAACGCCAGGCATCCTGCAGCAAATGTCCGAGATGCAAATGAGGACGCGCGAGGGAGCGTCGGCGACATAGCTGAGTCCGGCCGAAGACGACGCTCGCGGAGACACTCCGCGCCCGGTGACTTGCGGGAGACACGCTAGATATGCTTTGTCTCGGGGGCGCCTCGGCCGGGGGCGGGGGGGCGGGGGGCGGGGAGGGGGGAGGGGGGGGGGGTTGGGGTGAAGGGGGGGGGGGCGAGGGACCGGGATGCTGTCGTTCTGTGGGTCCTTCTTGGGCTTTTGTTTTGGATTTTGCTCTCCCTTTTTTCTCTCCCGTTTATTCTCTTTCTCTTGGATGCTGTCATTCGCTTTTGGTCTCTTGTTTTTGGGTTTTGCTTCCCCCCTGTTTATTCTCTTTCTTGAAGTTTCCTCTTTCTCCCAGGTTCGTCGCGATGCTGCGTCTTTTTCCTTTATTTCCATCTCCCTCTTTCGTATGTTCCTCTTCTCCGCTCTTTCCCTTTCTTACTCCTAATCAATCCTTTCCATTCCTCTTTTCCCACGTTTTATCTCCCTCTGACACTCTTCCCATTTATCATTCTCTTCCTTACACCCTCCCTCTTCTCTATATTTTCTCTCTTTCTCCACTCTCTTCTTTATTACGCTCTCCTTCCCTTCTTCCCCATCTATTTCTCACATTCTCTTCTTCTATCTCTCAAACTTTCCCTTTTCTCAAATTCCTTATAGTCAAAAAATATTCTTTCAGCTTACGGTTAAAGTTGAAGAACCGGGCATAAACTATTCTCATATTGATACGAAAAAGAAATTTACATAATTAAAAGATTATTCGGTTACGGTTCATCTGTTATTTCTATTAATAATTCATTTGGACCGCGAAATATGTCAGTTTCTGATCACTACCTCCTTCCCTCCTAAAAAAAAAAAAAAAAAGAAAAAATGTCTAATATAACGGCCTTTAACTAATTTCTATAAACGAAGATAATTATGATTATTTATGATATAAAGTTCCACGAAAATATTTAAAAAACAGGACCTGAAAAGATGGAGGAGAAAGAGAGAGATGAGGAGAGAAAGAGAGAGATGGTGGAGAAGAGAGAGATGAGAAAGAGAGAGATGGTAGAGAAAGAGAGAGATGGTGGAGAAAAAGAGAGAGAAAGAGAGAGATGAAAGAGAGAGATGGCGGAGAGAGAGAGAAATAATGATTTTTGAAAGAGAAAATGGTTGTTCCAAGGGAGAGGAACAGAGACAAATAGAGTGATAGAAGAGGGAGCGAATGATGAGTAGCGGGTGAAAGATGAGGGAGGAAAGTGAGGGGAGAAAGAAGGAGGGGTTGAGGTGTGAGGGGAAAGAAAGGAGGTTGGTATAAGGAGGAAGGAGAGGAAGTTGGAGTGTGAGGAAGGAGAGGTGGTGGAGTGTGAGGGGGAAAGAGGAATTGGAGTGTGGGGAAAAGGGGTTGAGATTTAAGGGGAGAAAAGAAGGAGGTGAGGGAAGGAAGACGGGTTATGTGCGGGGAAAAGAGGAAGTGTTAACAAGGGAGGGAAAGCAAAAAGGGATAAGTAAAGAAGGAAGGAGGGGATGCCGTATGAGGAGAAAGGAGAGGGACAGCTAGGGGCGAAGGGGAGGGGCGCCAAATAAAAGGAAGGAGAAACTGAGGCGATAGAGGGAAGGGAGAGAGGAGGAGGGAGGGAGGGGTTAAGTATGCAAGGGGAGAGGAGGGAGGGTGTGAGGAGTGGAAGGGGGAGTGGGGTGGGTTGAGAGGTGGGGGGTGAGGGGAGGGAGTTGAGGTGTGGATGTGAGGAGAAATGGGTGGTGTAGCACGAGTGAGGGGAGGCGTTCTTGCCCTCACAACTTCTCCCTAATCAAAACCACATGTGTCAAACGCCAGGCGGGAAGACGTCTTTGAGAAGGAGGGGGAGAAGGAAGAGGGAGGGGAGGAAATGAGGGAGAGAGAAGGGGAAGGAGGGAGGGAGAAAGAAAGGAAGGAGAAGGAGAGAGGAGAGAGAGACGGAAGGGAGAGAGAAGCTCAAAGGGACAAGAGGAAGAGAGAGGGAGAAGGGAGGGAGGAAGAGTGAGGAGAGAGGAGGGAGGAAGGAGAGAGGAAGAGAGAAGGAGAGAGGAAGGGAGAGGGAGGAGGAAGAGGGAGGAGGAGGAGAGGGAGGAGAGGGAGGAGAGAAGGGAGGAGAGGAGGGAGGGAAAGGAGAAGAGGGAAAAGGGGGAGGAAGGAGAAGAGAGGAAGAGGAAGGGAGGAAGAGTTAGGGAGGAGAGGGAGGGAGAGAGAGAGGGGAGGAGGAGGAGAAGGTGAGGGAGGGAAATGAGAGAGAGGGAGGAGGAAGGAGAGAGGGAGAGAGAGGGAGGAGAGAAGGAGAGAAGAGGAGAAGGAGGGAGAGGGGAGAGGGGGGAGAGTAGATAGATAGATAGATAGATAGATAGAGAGAGGAGAGAGAGAGAGAGAGAGAGAGAGAGAGAGAGAGAGAGAGAGAGAGAGAGAGAGAGAGAGAGAGAGAGAGAGAGAGAGATGAGAGAGAGAGAGAGATACATAAACAGACAGAGACAGATTCAGAAACAGATACAAACAGACAGGCAGACAGACAGACAGAAACAGATTCAGAGACAGATTCAGATTCAGACATAGACAGACAGACAAAGACTTAAGAAAACAATAATTTCAACCGACATTCCCTCTACATCAACAATAACAACACTTCAAGACCTCAAAGACTCAATTGCAACCAGCGAATTTGCTCGTTGCTTGGGAATTGCATCTTCAGTAACTACGTGGTTAAGGAAGTAGGATGAAGTTCTAGATATGAATGGAGGGAATAAAATAGAGGGAGGTGAGGAAAGGGTTGTGGAAGGGGGTGGGGGGAAGAAAGAGGGGGGGGGGGAGAGTGGGAGGGAGAGGGAGGGAAGAATGAAGGGTGAGGGAGGTGAGGAGAGAAAGAGGGAGGAGAAGGAGAGGGAAGAAAGAAGAGAGTGGGAGGAGAGTGAAAAAAGAGGAGGGGGCGGGGAAGGAAGAAAGAAGGGGAGAGAGAGGAAGGAAGAAAGATGAGGAAGGGAGAGGAAGAAAGGGGGAGAGGGAGGGGAAGAGAAGGATGAGGAAACGGAGGGGAGGGAAGAAAGAGGAAAGGAAAAGGGGTGAATAAAAGGGGGAGGGAAAAGAGGAAAGAGGGTAGAAGGAGAGGGGGAGAATGTGCGAAGGAAGAGGAGGAATGGGGGAGAAATGACATGGGGAATACAAAGAAAGAAAGAACGGAAGGAAGAGAAAAGAGAAGAGGAGAATCGAAGAAAAGAGGAAAGAGAGAGGAAAGAGGACCGAGGAGACAGAAGAGGAAACAAAAGGGAAACAAATGAAGAGTAGAGGTAAAGGGAAAGAAAATTAAATGAAGCGAGGAGCTGAAAGAAAAAAGAAGAAGAACAGAGACAAGAGATACGAAAAAAAATAAAAATAAAAGAAGGAAGAAAATTAGAAAAAGGGAGAGAAAGATGGGATGAAGAGAGAAGAATATGGAACTGAATCTACAAGACAGAGACAAAAGACACACACACACAAAATAATGATGATAATAATAATAAAAAAAGATAAAAAGAAGTTAGAGAATTAGAAAAGGGGAGAGAAAGGGAGAGAAGATAGAGAAGAGAAAGTGAATTTACAAGAGAACAGAGACAAAGGATACGGGAAAAAAACAGAAGGAAGAGAATTCGAAAAGGGGAGAGAAAGAGAGGAAAGGAAGAAGGAAAAAAGGAAGAAAGATGGGAAGGAGAGAAGGAAAGAAGAGTTAGAGAAGGGAGAAGGAAAAAAGAGAGAGAAGGAAGAAGTAAAATTAAAGAAAAGGAGGAAGTGAGAAGGAAAAAGGGAAGAGAAAGAGAGGAAGAGAGAAGCATGTGAAAGTGAATCTCGCAGCGAAACGATCTTAAGCGAGTATGACTAATGAAACAGAAAACCGCATTAGACGGCCTCCTCTCGTTAAAGGCGACGCATTTGAATATTTCCGCAGAAATACGACTTGGATATATATATAAAAAAAGGGACTTGTGCGAGTCGCTTAAATTTATTCGTGACAGATCTGTTGGCACTGGCCGTGTGTATGTGTGTATTTGTATGTCTGTGTAAGGATATATTTGCGTACGGGTGGGGTGGTGGGGGTGGGGGGAGAGGGTTGTTTACTGGTTGATTGCGTGTGTGTTTTTTTTTTGGTTCGTGTTTGTTTGTGGGGGGTGTATGTGTGTGGTGGGGAGTGTGTGTGTGTGTGTTTGTGTGTGTGTGTGTGTGTGTGTGTGTGTGTGTGTGTGTGTGTGTTGTGTGTGGTGTGTGTTGTGTGTGTGTGTGTGTGTGTGTGTGTGTGTGTGTGTGTGTGTGTGTGTGTGTGTGTGTGTGTGTGTGTGTGTGTGTGTGTGTGTGTGTGTGTGTGTGTGTGTGTGTGTGTGTGTGTGTGTGTGTGTGTGTGTGTGTGTGTGTGTGTGTTGTGTGTGTGTGTGTGTGTGGTGTGTGTGTGTGTGTGTCTGTACGTCACGCGTCTACTTTTTGTATGTATTTTTGCTACGTGTACAAGGAAGAAAAAACAACAATTATATTATCCATAAAAGAAACATAAACAGAGTGTGACGGAATCTGTATTTCAAAGGATCCCTTAACTATTCTTAAACTTTGTCTCTTCCCTTCTCTCTTACCTCCTCCTTCTTCCCCTCTTCTCCCTTTCACTTCGTCCTTCCCTCACCGTCCATCCCTCCCCTCCTCCTTCCTCGCTTCGCTTCCCTTCTCTTTTCCATCTCTCCCTTTTCTCATTCCATCCCTCCTTTCCCCTCCCTTCCCATTTCGCCTTCTCCTCCCTTTTTCTTTGCCCTTCTTCCCTCCCTCCCTTTCCTTCCCTTCCCTTCCCCCTTTCCCCCTTCCCTTCCCCTTCCCTTCCCTTCCGCCTTCTCCTTCCCTCCCTTCCCCTCTCTTCCCTTCTTACCCCTTCTTCCCTCTCCCTTCCTTCCCCTTCCCTCCCTTCCCTTCCCCTCCCTTCCCTTTTCCCTTCTTCCCTCCTTCCCTTCCTCCCTTCCCTTTTCCCTTCTCCCCTCCCTTCCCTTCCCCTCCCTTCCCTTTCCCTCCCTTCCCTTCCCCTCCCTCCCTTTTCCTTCCATTCCCTTCCCTCCCTTCTTACCCCTCCCTTCCCTCCCTTTCCAAGATTGCATCCTCCACACCGCCTGCGCTTAAAATAACAACTGTTAAAACGTAAAATACGACCTACAGTTTAAAAAGGAAGAGAGAGATTGAGTTAATAAAAAAGGGGAGAGAGAGAGAGAGAGAGAGAGAGGAAGAGAGACAGGAAAGGAGGAGGAAAATAAAACGGTAAAGGATTTTTTTTATATATAAGAAAAGGGAATAGAAAATAAGATCATTATAAGAACTTTTTTTTCTTTCTTTATAACGAAAAGAAAGCGAGAAAAAGAAAGAGAAGAGAGAAAGCTAAGAGAAAATGTAGAAAAAATAGGAAAAATAACCAAGCGAGGAAAATGGAAGGAAAGAAAAAAAACAGAAAGAAAAAAATAAGAACCAAAGAAAAAAAAAAAAAAAGAGAGAAAAACAACAACGAACAACGAAATAATAATAATAATAATAAAATGAAACCGAAAGAGAAAAATAGCGCACGAGGGGAAAAATGGAAAGGGGAAGCGAAGAGGAAAGAAAGGGGAAGGGAAGCGGAGAGAGAAAAGTGAGGGGAAAACAATCGCCCCCACCCCCACCCCCCGCCCGACTAATGAGGGGAGAGCGAGAAAGCTCACTCTGACAAATATGCAGACATAAAGCTTAGTTTGGAATGCCAACTCGCGACGAAGGGAGGGAGAGAGAGACAGGAAAGGAGAGGGAGAAAAGGAGGAAGGGAAGGGGAATGGAGAGGAGGAGGAAGGAAGGGAGGGGGAGGAAGGGAGGGGAGGAAGGAGAGAGAAGAAAGGAAGGAGGAGAGAGAGGAAGGAGGAAGGCGAAGAGGGAGAGAAGGAGAAAAGGAAGGGGAGGAGGAGGAGGATGATGGGAGAGAGAGAATGGAGGAAGGGAGAGAGGGATGAAGGGAGAGAAGGAAAGGAGAAGTGAGAGGAGAAGGAGGAAAGGAGAGCAGAAGGGGAGAGAGATGGAAATAGGGAGAGAGAGATGAAAGGAAAGAAAGGAAAGAGAGAAGGAGAAATTGAGGAGGAAGGGAAAGGAGAGAGGGATGAAGAGAGAGAAAGGAAAGAGAGAAGGAGGAAAGGAGGGGAAGGGGAGAGAGAAGGAGGAAGGGAGGGGAGGGAAGAAAAAAACACTCGCGAGAGGTGAAGAGGAAGGGTTTAATTGGAGGAAGGGAAAGGCGTGGAGGGGGGGGGGGTAGTGGAACAAGGGAGACTGTGTGCTTAAGCAGGGAAATGGAAAGCAGGGATAGAGGAAAGAAAAATATATATAGATTGATAGATGAACTGATAGAAGTAAAGCCACACACAGCACACACACACACACACACACACACACACACACACACACATACACACACAACACACACACACACATACACAAAACACACGCACACACACAATACAACAAAGACATAAACACCACACACACACACACATGCACATACAGATACAATAAATAAACACACACACACAAACCAGGCAGTCACACAAACAGAAAATCCACGGACGGACGACCTGCTACGACAAAGCTGGGACGACCACGACCTTCGCCTGGCTGGAGGAAGGCCCAACGACAGTCACCGGCTTCAGCAAGACTTCCTAGGAAACAACTCACGTGAATGACGTTTTTTGGGGGGTACTTGCTTGCGGAAAACTATGGGGTTGATCTAATAATACGGTATTTGTAGGATCTGTGGCTGTTTGTAAGTTCATTTCTGTTTCTTTATTTTTTTTCTATGATTTTTTGTTGTTATCGTTCTGATAATTACTGTTTTTATTATTTCTTATCATTAGTAGCATCATTATCAACAGTAGTAGTAGCATTGGTACTATCATCACTGCTATCATCACCAGCAACAGTATTATCGTTACTTTCATCAAATATATGTCTGTACTAATTACCTATAATGTCTTCTCATTTTTAATGATGTTTTGTTAATAACTCGATCTATTTCACTCTTATCGTATATCTCTCATCTAATGATACATTATCTTGTCTACATCTCCGCTTTTCTGTTTTGCCATTTCCTCCTATTCCCTTTTCGTATCCCGTCCTTCTCTCCTCGCCTATCCCCCCCCCGCCCAAAAGAGCTCCGCGCCCACGCCCCGAAGTCTGAAAGTGGACGCCCTTTCCCCGGCGTGCCCGCGTCCGCCCACGGCCCCGTCCACGTGTTTTTCGACACCTAATCCGCCCACAGCACAGCCCGGAGGCCGCCCACGTGGCAGGTCCATTCTTGCCTCGATTCTGTTCTATCGTGAATTGCAATCAGTGCAATAAATTTTCTGGAATATGCATTAATGGCTCCGGTGGCTGCGACGGCGAGCAAATTTTCCCCTCGCACTTTCAGCTGACGGAGGCGCCGCGCCTTGGAAGAGGTTAGGAAGAAGGGAGAAGTTGCAGGTATATACGTGTATATACATATATACGTACGGGGATACATGAATACGAGTATAAACACACACATACATAACATATATATATATATATATATATATATATATATATATATATACATATATATATATATATATATATATATATATATATATATATATATATATATGTGTGTGTGTGTGTGTGTGGTGTGTGTGTGTGTGTGTGTGTGTGTGTGTGTGTGTGTGTGTGTGTGTGTGTGTGTGTGTATGTATATATATATATATATATATATATATATATATATATATATATATATATATATATATATATATATATATATATATATATATACATACACTCCCACACACACACACACACACACAACGCACAACACACACACACACTCACACACACACACACACACACACACACACACACACCACACACACACACACACACACACACACACACACACACATATATACATATATACATATACCTAAACGTATCTCTTCATATATTCACTTACCGAGGTACATACAGTACACACAAATCCACAGCAAGATCGCTTCTCCCTCAACGCCATACCCCCCTTCGCCAACAGAGACACCTCCCCCTCCCCCTCCCCCAACTCCCTCACTCCCTCACTCCCCGCTTTCTTGCCTCCTCCACCTTGTTACATCATTTATCACTATCCTCCGGGCATCCACGCCAGTACTCTTCTAACACGCCAAAGTAATTGAACGAATGTGTAATAAAGAAACTGGAATTTGGTCTCGTTTTCTCAAATTGGCGGAGTGGGTGCTACGACCTCTAGGTGGGGGGGGGGGGAGGGGGGGGGAGTTGGGGTAAATGTTGGTGGGTTTGGGTAAGGGTTCATCACTTGGGGGTTGGGGTAAGTGGTTCTGGGATTAGGGTAAGAGGGGTACAGTGGGTTGAAGGAAGGGAGCAGTTTAGGAATTTAAGGTAGAGGGGGGGGGGCGGGAGGGGGGAGAAATTGGGGGAGGGTAAATGTTGGTTGGGTTTGGGTAAGGGTTCATCACTTGGGGTACGTGGTCCTGGGATTAGGGTAAGATGGGGTACAGCGGGTTGAGGACAGGGAGCAGTTTAAGAATTTAAGGTAAGGATTAGGGTAAAAGGGTAAAGTGGACGGGGTAGGCGTCAAGAGATTAAGGTAAGGGCCGCCATTTTAAGTTTAAGGGTATGCAAAAAAAAAAAAAATAATAAAAAAAAAGAAATGAAGGGGCAGTTGGACAGGGTGAGTGGAGGGGGAAGGGGGGTGATGGGGGGGAGGGGGCTGATTTTAGAATTAGATTTAGAAATTTTTGGTCTTTTTATCCCATGTTGTGGCTTATCTATTCGTGTCCTTCGTTTCTCGCATTTTTTTTCTCTTTTTTTTACTTTGTCATTTCCTTTGCGTGTTTCATGTTAATATGCATAAATACCTTCCATTCTTCTAACTCTATAATCATAAAATTATTATATCATTAATTCTATTCTCTTTATGGTCCTCAAATTTATTTTTATTTCCCTCCTTTTCTTCTTATATTTCCTATTTACCTTTTTTCTTGTTGTCTTCCTTTTTCTTCCGCTCCTTCTTAATGTTCTTTTTTCTTTTTTCCTTTTATCTTTCATTCCCTCATTTTCTTATTTTCTTCTCTTCCTCCGTCGTATCTCCAGTCTTTCCGTCTTCCATTTTTTGCCTCCACTTCTTTCCTTCCTTTCCATTCCTCGTGTCTTCTTATCATTTTTATTTATCGAATATCTCCCCTATTCCCTTTTACCCCCCCCCCCCCCCTGTCCTGATCCTCTTCACCTTTTCCTCCCCTCCTCCTACCGCCCTCCCCCCCCTCTCCCTCCGTCGGCGGCCTCTACCGTACCTGTTATTCACTTAAATTACAATAAATTTAAGAGGGTAATAAATTATTTCAATTATCTCGACCACTCCGCTCTACATCCTGAGCGTGGGAGAAACGGATTTTTTTTAGTCTCCCCTTCTCTCTCTGTCTCTTTTTTTCTTCTCTTCTCCTCTCTCTCTCTCTCTCTCTCTCTCGTCTCTCTCTCTTCTCTCTTCTCTCTCTCTCTCTCTCTCTCTCTCTCTCTCTCGCTCTCTCTCTCTCTCTCTCTCTCTCTCTCTCTCTCTCCTCTCTCTCTATCTCTCTCTCTCTCTCTCTCTCTCTCTATCCTGGTATGTGTTGTATGCATGTGTGTATGTGTGTGTGTGTCTGTGTTGTGTGTGTGTGTGTGTGCGAGCGCGCGTGCGGTGTGTGTGTGTGTGTGTGTGTATACAGGACTATGCCTGTGTGTGCGGGTAAATATGTATATGGATATTTGTTTTTTTTTC
>NW_020870911.1:1789170-1799170 GCF_003789085.1 Penaeus vannamei | reverse complement strand
TCATAAATCAAGACAAGTCCCCGGCCCGCCCCCCGCCCCGACAACATAACAATGACAGGAAACACGAAAAGCACATAACCTGGCCACGTACCTTTGTGTCGGCGCGAGACCCGAGCTTGGGTGGCGCTGGCCCCTTCCGCTCCCGACAAGGTCCCCGCCGAGGCTCCTGCACACGGCCACCAGCTGATCTGCCTTGCTGCCTCTTGCAATCGTTTTTAGAGCGATAGCCCGCGGGCAGAGAGATCTCCACCGTGATACGGCAGGATTCGCACTGCGCGTCCTGCTTTCAGATAATATCCAGCGAGTAAAAGGATAGCATAGAACCGCGTTCCCTTTGGCACATCTCATTCAGTATTTGTAATAGCGAGGGAGGCACTGGGCCGGCGAAGTGAGGTGGGCGGGGCTTCTCCGCCGGGAGCCACGCAAGCTTCGCGCTGATTGGTCACATGGGAGGACTCGCGCAGAGGGATACGCCCACCGTATCTCGCCTTCCGGGCTAGAACGACGTATGTCCTCTGGAGGTTATAAATCTTTTATCTAATTATTTCAGCTCTACCTGCGCATGCACATGTGAGTCGATTCTGGCTTTGTTTCGATACGGCCGGACACAAGGACCTACCGATGCGGCGTTTCATCGAAATCGGTTGTTCGACTGAAGTCCGGCCTGGCTGAAGAATCATATCGTACTGGCGAGGAGCGAGTGAGTGACAGGCTAGTCTGTGGTAGGTAGGGACAGTGCGTGTTGCCAGGTGCTATTAAACCAGGCCTTAATTATCTCAGGGCCGGCCTCTCTCCTTGGCCGTCATAGTACACCGGCGAGACACACCGGGGCTAACCCGACACTGGCCATGGCTACTCACCCTCCCTTCAGATCTCAGGGCAACCCCCCCTGTCGTCTGCTTGTAGCTACCTGTGTCCGGTGCCATTCGCTCGCCCTCAGTTCCCGGGGCTCTTGCATGGGCCGATGATAACCCTTTCGTCTTGAGAAGGGCGGCGGCAGACAGCGCTCCTGAAACACACACGTCGAGAGTTCCCACCAATTAAAGGGGCATGTAAGTGCGAACCGGTGTTGACTCGGCGGGAAAAAAACAGAGCTGGGAGATGTTGGACAAGTCCCCGAGCTGTGTCCACTCCCCCCTCCCCCTCTCTCTCTCCCTTCCCCCCTCTCCCTCCTCGATGATCCACCCCTCCCCCTAGCGCCTTGGGCCCCCGCACCCCCTCCCTCCTTCTTGCACCCTAAACATCCTATCCACCCAACTAACAACCGAGTCAGCCATTCCTCCCCAAGTTCCCCGCCGCCCTTCGTCTTTCAAGCCACCTTTCCCCTCCCTCCCCCCCCCTCGCTTCCCCACCCCTCTCCCTCTTCAACGGGCTGATCCCAGGTAGATATCATACACACTAAGTCCCGGTAACTACCTGACAGGGAAATTATGCAAGTGAGGAATCCACGCTACACTGTACAAAAAAGAAGAAGAAAAAAAAGAAGAAAAACGTTGATGCGGATACACGAGGTTCTTGCGGCCGAGTGGATTCCTGAGTAGGATGAGAAGGAGATGGACACGGAGTGGTTCGGGGGAATCCGGTGGCGAATGCGGCTGAGGGAGGGACGGGCGGTCGTCGGCGGGCGCAGGGCAGAGTGCTAGAGTTATATGACAGCAGCAACGACAGCAGTGCGGGTCGGCGGCAGCGGCGAAGGCTTTCGACCGAGTGAGAGGAGTTAAAGAGAAACGGGAGTAGCTGTTCGAGGAGTAATGGAGAGCATAGTGATGATGTGTCTGCAAGTACATTTCCGTTTGAGTTTTTCAATCAGATCGAGATAAGAATTTATAGATGACATTTTCTGTTCTTATTATCCGGCGACGCAAGACCGTTATCAGATCATCTGCAAGATAATTGTTAAATAACATGAGAGAATGAAAGAAGAGGAAGGACGGATAACTGAGGAAACCTCTCTCAGTTTAGGATAATAACACGAACCATATCTGATTACACATAAATCTTTGCTACTGACGAAAAAAGGAGAGAAAAAAATGGCTTTAAAAAACACCAAACGAAATTTTTTTGTTTCCAGAAAAGAAATAAATGCCGTAAATGGAAATATACGGAGCGATACGAAACTCGAATCCCATAAAGAAGGATTCAGCGGAGCACCAGCGGGATCGAAACCTCCCTCGAGCGTATTGAATCCCCTTTGGGCTGTGACCGCCGGATTACACGCTCGCTGCGGGCGCTCGCCGAATGTACTTGCTCTATGATTTATTTCGAGTACTTAATCGCGCTGTGCTTTGCGGTGTTGCTCAGTTCGTATCTGATGGGGGAGGCAGACGCTACGTGGGAACATTATGCAAGATGGCCGGACGAAGTTCATTTGTAAAAGCCAAATGTACTGCGCTCGTCACAGATGAAGTTGGAAGGAAGTTGAGAGAGAGAGAGAGAGAGAGAGAGAGAGAGAGAGAGAGAGAGAGAGAGAGAGAGAGAGAGAGAGAGAGAGAAAGAAAGAAAGAAAGAAGAGAGAGAGAGAGAGAGAAGAGAAAGGGAAGAGAAAGAGAGAGAGAGAGAAGAGAGAGAGAGAGAGAGAGAGAGAGAGAAAGAAAAGAAAGAAAGAAAGAGAAAGAAAAGAGAGAGAGAGAAAGAGAAGAAAGAGAGAGAGAGAAAGAGAGATGGAGTGGGGAGAGGAGGAAGGGAGAGAGAAAGAGAATGAGTGAGAAGAAGAGAGAGACAGACAGACAGAAAGGA
This sequence comes from Penaeus vannamei, assembly GCF_003789085.1. NCBI lineage: Eukaryota > Metazoa > Arthropoda > Malacostraca > Decapoda > Penaeidae > Penaeus > Penaeus vannamei. The sequence goes on along the minus strand of NW_020870911.1, from coordinate 1,796,434 downwards.
GAGAGTGACAGAAAAAAGGAAAGAGAGAGAGAAAGACAGAAAAGGAAAGGGAAACAGAAAAAAAGAGAAAGAAAGATTAAGAGAGAGACGTAAGGCTAAGTACATGTATTCGTAAGTGCTTATCGAAACTGTATCAATGTAAGTGCTCATAAAACAGCAACTTAAAAAAAAAAAAAAAGAGAAAAAAAAGATTCATATACAGCATCAGCCATGTATCAATTAAAACAAAAGATATATTAGTTTCTACGGAAGAACTTTAACGCAAAGTGTTCGATGCTTGGCCACGTCTGACGTATTTTATAAAATATGAAAACCGAATATGTTTATAATCATATGCGCACACGTGTGGATGTAAGTGTGTGCGGGTGTTGTTGTGTGTGTGTGTGTTTATGTTAGCTTGTGTGTGTCTGTGCGTTTATATGAGTGTGTCTGTGTGTTATGTGTCTGTGGTTATGTGTGTGTGTTTATGTGTGTCTGAGTGTTCATGTGTGTGTGTGCGTGTGCATACGAAGTTTTCGTTTTACGACAATTAAATTCAATTGCTTGTGTGCATGTGAGTTAAAAAATAATGAATACAGACAGGACGGACATAAATTTTGAGAAAGAGAACCAAGAATAGTCATAAGAGAAAAAACAGAGGAAGAAGAAAAAATAAGAATAAGAATGAGATATTAAGAAGACAGAAGAAAGAACGGAGAGCATACAAACAATACGTAATGAATGGAAAGAGATAAAAAGAAAACTGAAGAAAAATAGACATAGCCGACAAAATAAGATAAATGCAGAACAAGGAAAGGACATACTAATTAGATATAAATAGATGGAGAAGAAGATGAGCGAATAAAGAGATAGAAAGAGAAGATCAATTGATAGATAACAATGACTGAATACGAAAATAACGAAAATAAAAGAAAACTAATTAATTTAAAAATATGATTCACGGAATAGATAAACGCATAAATAGGTATACCAATTTACGAATCAGGAAATAGATAAAGAAGAAGACACAGATACTAAGATAGACAAGAGAAAAAAGAATAACGGAAGGAATAGATAAAAAATAAATAAATAAATAAAAAAAATAGAAACGCTGCTGATGATAAGGAAACAGAATGATGATTGGGATAATAGTGTAAATGATAACGATGATAAAACATAAACGACATTAATGAAGATTGGAAAGCAATAGATTAATAAATCAACAAAAAATGAAAATAAGATTAAGATGGTAAGAAACCCAGTTAAAAGTACGAAAAGATAGGTAATACACAAGACATTGATATTACCATGAATGAAAGGAAACGAGATGGTTGAATTAAGGGGAAAGGAAGCATAAATAAACATGAAGAAGAATTAGAAGGAAGAAAGGAAGAAGAAGAAGAAGAAGAAGAAGAAGAAGAAGAAGAAGAAGAAGAAGAGAAGAAGAGAGAGAGAGAGAGAGAGAGAGAGAGAGAAGAGAGAGAAGAGAGAGAGAGGAGAGAGAGAGAGAGAGAGAGAGAAGAGAGAGAGAGAGAGAGAGAGAGAGAGAGAGAGAGAGAGAGAGAGAGAGAGAGAGAGAGAGAGAGAGGAGAGAGAGAGAGAGAGGGAGAGAGAGAGAGAGAGAGAGAGAGAGAGAGAGAGAGAGAGAGAGAGAGAGAGAGAGAGAGAGAGAGAGAGAGAGAGAGAGAGAGAGAGAGAAGAGAGAGAGAGAGAGAGAGAGAGAGAGAGAGAGAGAGGAGAGAGAGAGAGAAAGAGAGAGAGAGAGAGGAGAGAGAAGAGAGAGAAGAGAGAGAGAGAGAAGAGAGAGAGAGAGAGAGAGAGAGAGAGAGAGAGAGAGAGAGAGAGAGAGAGAGAGGAGAGAGAGAGAGAGAGAGGAGAGACAGATTAAACGAAGAGAAAAACAAAAACAAAACAACTAAAAATTTATAGTAGGAATGCCAAAGCAAAAGGGGAAAGAAAGAGGGAAAAGGGAAAAAAACGAATAAGTAGAAGCAAAACAAAGTAAGGAACAAGAAGAACAAGTTAGACGAAGAAGAATTAGGAGACGTTCAGACGAGCCATAAAAACAAGAAATATAAAAGGCAAGACAAAAGAAGAAGGAGGAGGAGGAGGAAGAGGAGGAGGAGGCGTATGAAGAAGATGAAGAAGAGTAGGAGGAAAAGGAAAAGAAGAAGAAGGAGTAGGAGTAGGGGGAGTAACAGTAGGAGGAGGAAGAAGGAAGAAGAGGGGGAGGAGAAAAAGAAGGAGAAAATGAAGATGGGGAAGTGGAGGAAAGGGCGAAGGAGGAAGAAGATGAAGGTGATGATGATTGGGAAGAAGAAAAATAAGGAGACAGAGGGAGTGGGCGATGAAGATGAAGAGGAGGAGGTGTTTGTGGAAGAGGAGGAGAAAGAAGAAAAAGAAGAAGAAGGGGAAGAGGAGGAGGAAGAATAGGAGAAGAAGGAGGAGGTGAAGCAGGAGAAGGAGGAAGGAGATGATGATGAAGAGGAAGAGTAGAAGGTTGAAGAATAAAAGGAGGTGAAAATGGAAGCAAGTGGAAGAGAAAGATAAAGAGAAAACGAAAGAAGAAAAATGAATAGAGAAAGAAAAAAGCGAGGAGGAGGAAGAATAATTAGAACATAGAGTGTGAAGAAGAGGAAGATAAATAAAAAAGAACGGAGAACGAAAAAGGAAAGGGAAAGGAAAACTAGAAGAAGGAAAATGAGAAATTCGGGAAAATTAAATAAAAAAGAGAAATCCTAAGATAATAGTAATAGTAATATATGTCTAAGCAGTAGTACAAAAAGTGAGAAACAGAGGGAAAAGACAGAGACAGAAAGAAATGATTATGCGATAAGAGAAAAAAAAGAGTAAATGAGGGAAATGAAGAAAAGTGAGAAAATGAAGAAGGAAGGAAGAGGGATAAACAAGAAAAGAGACAGGGGACAGTAATGATGCTAATAATGATAATAATAACAATGAAAACAATGATAGGAATGATAGTGATAATGATAATGATGACAATAACGATGGTTATGATAATAGTGATAATGATAATAGTGATAATAATCACAATAATGTCTATGATAATTAAAATGATAGTGAAGATAATAGCAATGATGATAATAACGATAACAATAATAATAACAATGATAATAATAACAGTGATGATAATGATAATAGTAATGATAATAGTAGTCGTAATGATAATAATAAAGATGATGAAAATAATAATGATAATGATAGTAAGGGTAATGATGATAATGATAATGGTGAAAATAATAATAATGATGATAACAGTAGTAAAGATATTAATGATAGTAATGATAATGATGATAATAGTAAAAATGATAGAAACAATAATGCTGATAATAACAAGAATGATAATAATAATGATAGTGATGACAATGTTAACAATAATTATAGTGATAATGAGGGATGATGATAAATAATATGACAACAATAATAACAGTAATGCATAATAATGATAATAATGATAATATATGATAATAATAATAATAATTAATAATAATAATAATATAATAATAATAATAATAATAATAATAAAATATAATAATAAATAATAATAATAATAATAATAATAATAATAAATAATGATAATAATTAATAATAATAATAATAATAATCATAATGATATGATAATGATAATAATAATAATAATATACAATAATATAATAATAGCAATAAAACAATAACAAATAATGATAAATAACAACAATAATGATGATTGATATAGTAGTAATAATAATAATGATTAATGATGATGATGATGTAATGATAATGATGATAATATTGATACTGATCATAATGGATAACAAAAAATAACAATAATAACTGATGATGATAAAAAGCAAGTAANTATATATATATATTTATATATATATATATATCGTATACACACATTAGATTTAGATATAGATATGTTTGTATGTGTGTGTTTTATTTGTTTATTCGTTTTTGTGTTACGTTTGCACACATCCACCGACAGTTAAGTTAAGTGAAGTAGTGTATTTACCACCCTGACTAACTACTTACTGCCATACTCCTAAAGGTGGTAAGGTGAACCCGTAGAGTGAATGACATTCGTTTTTCATTCATCAGCCCATTGAAAGGGAGCCAGTGCGCAGAGATGGCCTTAGGATATAGTATGATTGAGGGTTATTATTTTTTTGCATTTTTTTTTTAATCACATATCAGGATATATTGTGCAACCGTTTTTGTCTGATATATTTGATCCGGCATTTTATTATTATTATTATTATTATTATTATTATTATTACCATTTGGATCATTACTTAACCACGTCGAAACAACAGGAAAACGTGCCTGGGGCTTGGAAAATCATGTTTCAGGTTCTATTGGTCTCATTGCTTCATCATCACGCTTGCATTACCTTCATCATTTTTATTATCTTCGGTCTTTTAGCAAGTGTTCGTGTTTCATTAGTATTGATTTTGTTGTAATTGTAACTACGTTTAGGTATTGCTATTCGTAGTGTTATTATTATTTTGGTTGTTTGTAATGAGAGTTCTTGCGATTATTCTTGAAAGAAATATTCCTTGGTTTTCATTGTTATTGTTGATATCGGTATTGCTGGTATAATTGCCATATTTTTGTTATTGTTATTGTTATGGTAATATGGATGATTGTTATCATTATAATAATAAGGATAATTGTTATTTTTATTATATTTATCATGGTTATCATTTATGATCAATATTATTATGTTTGCTGTTGTTGTTGTTACTTTTGTTTTATTTGTCATGATTCTTATTGCTCTTAATATTGTTATCATCATCATTATTATCATGATCTTCAGGAGCAGCAGAAATTGTTAAACAGGAAAAGCGCAATATCCCTGAGATTTATTTCAAATACATCAAAGGATTGTGATTCGAGATCATTATATTTTGTTATTATTAGAGACAATCAGAGGGTGCTGTCACCAGTCGGTCCATATAATACGTCGGTCCGGCTTGGCCATTGCGTGTGTCGGTATGTTATTCCATGTGGAATCGAGTACACGGAATTCGCATTGTCTGCTGGAATGAATGAGAAGACGTTTTCTCGACATTTTCTGCGCTGTAGTAAATTCAGCAATGTTTCGTTTTAGATTTTTTTTTGTAGATTTATAGGGTTGTTTGTGTTACTGAACTGCCAGTGTTAGCCGTTATTACATCGTTTGTGAGAGTCTAAGTGCGGGGTGCGAAAACCATAGATTTTTAAAAGTTTATTATACCTGTTTGTATGTTTCAAATTTTAGTTTTGAGATTTGTGCAGGTTAGTAAATCATTCCATCTTCTTTATTCTTATGTAGTTATTGATGGTGACAAAATGATGATGTATGCTTACATAGACAATGTATATTACATCATGTATGCTATAATATTGTTTTTTTTATAGTATTAGTGGTGACGTACACTGTAGACTGCAACGTCTTTCTTGCTCTCGCTTCATTTATATTCCTAGTGCCCTGAACAACTTCCCACTTCCCTTCTTTACTTCGTTTCCCTTCCAACCCCATCCGTTCGCTCCTTCGACGTGTTCCCGAATCTAGCCTCGTATTACATGCCACCCGGCCGAGTCTCCNATATATATATATATATATATATATATATATATATATATATATATATATATATATATATATATATATATATATATATATATGCATATACACATATCCATATACACGCGTACATGCATACATACATGCTTACATACATGCATATACACATAAATACATACATACATATATATATGTATGTATACATAGAAAAACACACATGTTAGAAATGATGGAACAACGTGTATACAATTCTGGGTTTACTTTCTAGTGGTGGCACTGCGTTCCTTTTTTTATTATTCTACCGAATCCTATTAAAACGTCAGTGTTAATATGAAATCCCGAAGTACCGACACGGCAGCTCTACTACTTCTCAGAAGCCAATGAACGGCATCGATTTTGCGGAAAACTAAGATTTGCTTCGCGCGGAGTGGCAGCGGAAGGGCGTGACCTGAGGCGGCCCTGCGAACGCGGCGACGAGGGTTGCGGCGGAGGGAGGCTGAGGGCGCCTCGGTGAGTGCAGGCGGAGAGAAAAGCATCTGTGATATATATTATATATATATGTGTGTGTGTGTGTGTATCCATATGATTGTGTTTGTGTGCACTTAAGGGCCGTATACTGTATTTGGAATACGATTTAGATCTGTAAAGAGAAACTTTGGGTTAAGCTTTTACGACGCATTGCAAAGCAATCTTTTGCTCAAGCAGAAGGCCGGGCGCGAAGGTATCGTCCTCCGCTTCTTGTCGGAGAAGGACAGGTCGAGTTTGGCGCTTCTCTGAGTCAGTCGTCTGTGCTAAGGAGCGGTCGAAGGGGCTCGAGAGGTTTTTCTGACGCTTTATTTAATTTCTAAATAGCAGGTGCATGCACATGGGAACTGCACATGAAGCTCTATCATAAAAATAAATAAAGATGCACAGGATTTCGTTTAAAAGTTAATCCCCGATGCTAGTTTAGAAAGAGAGAGAGGATGAAATGACGAATATTCAGTGAAGGATAGCGCTAGTCATTGTGAGAGATGTTATAATTTTGAAAGATTCACAAATTCATTTCATGGTGAATGATTTTGAGTTTTGTAGCAGCGAGGCCGCGCCCTTGGGTTGATCGACGAACCGCTTTGCCTACTCAGGCGGCAGGGGCTGGCGGCTCGCTCGACCCCAAACAGCATCTAAATTTGTGTATGTATGGCTATAACGTGTCTTATTGTCTCATACACTTGTTTGCTAGACAGTCACGTAAAAAAAGCAAAATAGAAACTTTGATGCGAAATGATCTAATGATTGCAAGTGTGGCGATCCTTCATTTTGGACTTATACAATGAACATCATTTGAAGGGGGATGCCATTTCGAGACTGACTCATCTGAAAGTCGTCCGTCAAGAAGAGCGTCCGAAATAGGCAAAATAAGACAGGAGAAGAGATATAAATTCTGACTTGTGATGAGAATCGTGCCCATCGAAATGCGCATACTGCACGCCCGCCCGTTGTTTACACGCTGCTGCGTAGAAAAGTTAAATGTCGAATTCTAGTCATATCCGTTGTCAGTTTACAAGGGGTGTGTCGTGGAAGATATTGTTGCGGCATGGATGGTAAAGATAATACTAGAAAGGGAGAATCATGTGGGAACTACGTAGAGGGCCACGTGTGTAGGGAGAGAGAGAGGGGGAGATGGGGAAAGAAAGAGAGGGGGGGAGGGGAGAGAGAGAGAGAGAGAGAGAGAGA
>NW_020870911.1:1757179-1775647 GCF_003789085.1 Penaeus vannamei | reverse complement strand
GAGAAGAGAGAGAGACGACGAAGAGAGAGAGAGAAGAGGAACGAGAGAGAGAGAGTCTTCCCAAGAAAATATCGCATACATATGGAATTGCTTTTTCCCTTCCATACCTGGGCTTCCATTTCATTTAATAAGCCAGAAGTTTTGTAATTTTCATAATGACTGTACTGCTTCCGGGTGAAATAATGTGCCTTATGTCAGCGTCATACTATAAGAGGATGTTGACCTTGGCAAAAATTCTTCCGCTTTGTGAACAGGGTTACCCATGCTGGAGTTTGGTATGGTTTTCGTCGTGTAGTTTGATGCTTTCTCTCTCTATATCTATCTCTCTTCTCTCTTCTGTTCTCTTCTGTCTATCTCTCTCTCTCTCTCTCTCTCTCTCTTCTCTCTCTCCTCCTCTCTCCTTCTCTCTCTCCTCTCTCTCTCTCTCTCTCTCTTTCAGCAGAATTTAATCTTCGCAAGGGATGCCCAGGATCAGACACAAATTCATCCAGGGAAAGTCAGTCAAGAGGAAGCTTTATATCATGTTGGACAGCAGCGTCCAGGGAAATGAGGGTTGGTGGTGGTGGCGGGAAGGGGATTTTGGTCCATTGCCGTTCGCTTCTTCGTCTTTGCATTTCCATGGTGGATTTATATTTTGTTCTATCTATTAGCATATCAAATGTTATAATATTGAGGCGGAAATCATACTACCCAGAAGCAGCGGTAATGTTCAGCTATTTTTGTTCATATTACTACTGTCATGTGACCGCGTTTCCATACATATTCCTACCTCTGATTCCCTCTGATTGTGTTGACAGTCAGAGGGCGGTATCGCGAGTTAAACTTACATGGAGACAAGCAAACCTGATGCCCCCCAAAAGAGAGAGAGAGAGAGAGAGAGAGAGAGTGAGAGAGAGCATGAGAGGAGAGATGAGAGAGACGAGAGAGAGAGATGAGAGAGAGAGAGAGGACGAGAGAGTATAGAGATTCAGAGAGAGAGAGAGAGAACTGATTCAGTTTAGTTCGGTGAGATTTTCGTCACTTGACCTGCCTTGTCCCGGCGCCTCGGAAAGGAGGAAGTATTCCGCCTGATTTTATTTTCCTTTTCTTTGACTTCTTCCTTGCTTTTCATCGAATCTCTCCTTTTATAGTCTTCCCTTTTTTAAATTCATATTCGTATATTACTTACTTATTTTAAGATGCATGCTTATAGTGTATGTATGTGCGGCCACAGTTGGATGAAAGGTTAAATGCTTAAGACAGACTCGTATTCGGTTTAGCGACAACATAAGGTTTAATTTACATGAAGTGTATATAAGCCTGTCGAAAAGATACGTTTCTATAGAAATAGACTCTGTAACAATCATAAATCATTTTCCAAACTATTGTAGGATTATTATCTTTTCCTTTGGGAACTGTAAATAATGTTTTCATCTTGTTGCTAAGTCATTAGCGAGATATTATTTTCTTGACAAATAGCCACGAGTTTATCAACAGAGTTTCGAAAAAATGTCTGTTGTTTTCGTCTGATTTCAAAACACATCGTACGATTAAGATGTGAAAACGATAATGGCGACACAAACGCACGCCACGCAACGCACGCACGCACGCACGCACGCACGCACGCACGCACGCACGCACGCACGCACGCACCGCACGCACGCACGCACGCACGCACGCACACGCACGCACACACACACACACACACACAACACACACACACACACACACACACACACACACACACACACACACACACACACACACACACACACACACCACACACACAACACATCCCATCCAGCGCTAGAGAATCCAAAGGCGGTCGCGGCCCAGCTGTGTCACGCTCGAAGCCCGAGTGGCGAGGCGCCCGTCGGACCAGGCCCTCTTAACTCTCGCAACAGGTTTCTCGCCCTCGAGACTTGTGGTCGAGAGATAGCATTATAAACAGGATCGCCGAAATTGTTCGTACTTTACTCTGTTTCTGCGTGCAGGCGATGAGGAGGTTGAAAGGACGTATCAGATAAGGGGCGAGACTGGTTTAGTGGAATTTTGTGGCAATCTGGTTTGTGGGCTACGTCGGGGCGCCGAGGAAAGACACACCAGGTTACCTAACCGTGAAAGTTACCTTGCAGGGCACGCGGGTATGCATTTGCATTCTTTCTTGTTTGGACACGTATCCGGAAAACTGGGCTCTGGGCGGAGGGCGACGCGAAGGCTATGGGCGCCGGGAAGTAGAAATGCTGGCGTGTGTGTTTAGGGCGCTGTTCCGCTTTTTGGTGCATCGTGTGCTGAAAGGCAGGCACGCACACAGGCACGTTCGTAATCTCTCTCTCTCTGTCACACACACACGCGCGCGCACACACACACACACACACACACACACACACACACACACACACACACACACACACACACACACACACACACACACACACACACACACACACACACACACACACACACACACACACACACACACACACACACACACACACACACACCACACACACACACACACACACACACACTCACACTCACTCTCACTTACGCACTCACTCACACTCACACACACACACACACTCACACTCACACTCACACTCACACTCACTCTCACTCACGCACTCACTCACTCACTCACACACACACACATACACACACACACACCACACACACACACACACACACACACACACACACACACACACACACACATACACACACACTCACACTCACTCTCCACTTACGCACTCACTCACACTCACACACACACACACACACACACACACACTCACTCACACTCACACTCACACTCACACTCACACTCACACTCACTCTCACTTACGCACTCACTCACTCACACACACACACACACACACACACACACACACACACACACACACACACACACACACACACACACACACACACACACATACACACACAAGCGCGCGCGCGCGCGTACATGTACGTATATGTACATATATATGTATGTGTACGTAAATGTATGTGTACGTGTATGTATATTTATATATATGTATATGTATGTGTATGTATGTATGTATATGTATGTAAGCATATTATGTATCTATGTGTATGTATGTATATATTATATATATATATATATATATATATATATATATATATATATATATATATATATAATATATATAATATATATAGGAGGGAGAGGGAGAGAAAGAAAACGCGCGAATACACGCACACACACTCAAAAAAAAAAAAAAAACGTTGTGTGTGTAAATGGTCGTCTTATTATATTTTTGTTATATTTTTATTGTTTTTTTTTATTGTCATCATACGTATTATTATTTTCGTTATTGTGTTTTTTATAATTATTTGTATCATCTCCATATCCATTATTGCCATGATTTTTTAAGCCAAAGACTCCCATCATATCCCTGGTGTTTAGGTCTTATGTAATACAAAAGAATCCAATCAGATAATGCGCGGGCGAGCGATTGAAAACCGCCTTCAGCCGAGGCGCCTTCGGACCGCCACGCCGGCCAGCTCAGAATCTGACGGGCGGGCGCAGGAAGCCGCGGGAAGGCCGAGCGGACAGACGCCCTGAAACGCGCCCTCAGCCGCCAGGACCGAGCGGGCCATTCAGAGCGGCGTCCTTTCCGCATTGATTTAGTGCGAGCTTCCGAACGTAAGTGTATAATCTTCGGACGCATATAGCAGGCACGCATTAAACACAACGGGCGCGGAGGGGGTCGAGTTGGGCGCAGTAAATACAGGCGGCCCAAAACAGCCTGGGAAAGCGCGCACATAAATATATTCGACGTCCGCGGACAAATAGGGACATGCACTTTTCCCAACGGGTTTCATGAAGGGCTTGAATTCCGCGCTGGGCCATAGGGCGCTAACCCTCAAGGTAACACCCGGAACTGATGAATTGGCCAATTTACTGCGAGGGGGGGGGGGTGAGGAGAGAAGGAGAGCTGGGATGGGGGAGAGAAGGAGGAGCTGGGATGGGGAGAGAAGGGAAGGAGAGGAGGAGGAGCAGAAGAAGAGAAGAAAGAAGAAGAAGAGAGAGAAGAAGAAGAAGAAGAAGAAGAAGAAGAAGAAGAAGAAGAAGAAGAAGAAGAAGAAGAAGAAGAAGAAAGGAAGGGAGAAGTAGGAGGAGTAGGAGGAGTAGGAGGCCGAGGAGAAGAGAGAATAGGAGGAGTAGGAGAGGCGGAGACGGAGATGAAGGAGTTGCTTTCCTGGTGGTTAACAATCTTGAATGGGAAGGAGGAGGTATTCTTTAACGACGCGATCTTTGTACTGTGGCCAACCACCTGGTCGAGTAATGGGCTGGGTAATGTGCCTCCCCCTCCCCCGCACATAAACTAGCGAGGACATACGCCGGACATAAAGTAAGGTTACGTACGCCCAGCTGGACATAAACTGCCGGTGATTTAGCCATACACCACGCAGGACTGGGACCACGCCGGTAGCCGGGCCATTTGCTCGGTAATAACTGGTTAAACCGCTTGCTGGTCCCGTCTGGCAGAACACAGCCAAAAATGTGAAAGTACGCATTAGTGTGTCACGTGTGAGACGCCTTTATGTATGTGAGGATACAGTCTGAGTTATGTACATATAAATGTATAAATTTATGGAAACATGCTCACACAGGCAACCATACGTACACATGTTTGTCCAATTCATTTCGTATACCTCTTTGTATTTATGAACGATGCTTAATAAGTTGATAAATCGATTAAGTTATTTTTTCTAATGGATTCAGTTGTTGAAGTTGATCACTTTCCCTCACCTTTATGGAACGTTATGCGAAACTGGCGATAGTTTTTTTTATGAATTATGAAAAATCAAAGCAGAGGAGATTGTGGCAAGGCAAGTGGATAAGTCTTAATCTTGAGCGAATCGAAACGGAAAGCTTGATCGGTGTACGCCTACCATCAAGGGGGTGCCGAATACTGGATGTGGTGTCTCTAAGCTGAAGGGCATCACACTCGGACCCTTTAACTTGCAAGGTACATTTTCATACGTATTCAGGTATCAAAGTGCAGTTCCCCTTTTCCATGGAACAGATATTTTCATCTGCTTGCACCAGCGCTCCAGAGAAGGTGGAAGAAAGGGCTCCCTCTGGTGAAAGCCTTCCCTCTTATCATTGAAACATTTTGAGGCGGAAAATTTTTATTTTTGAAAGATTGCGGTTCTTAAAACCTCAGAAAACTTAATCTTTCACATGAGCGAAATATGATAGAAATGCTGGTAAATATCAGACATGCCAGTAGAGGAACACCCACCCTCTTATTTTAAATAATCTTCGCATTTTTATTTATTTTTGGCATCTGAACAAGATAGGTATTACACACCATTGCAGAGCACCTGAAGGGCATTGCTCTAGGACTGAGCTTCTGAAAGAATCGACAGGAAGACTTGACTGACACTCAGATCTCACACCTCCGTGAAGGGTAATGCATCATCTAACGTTTATCAGCAGGGAAATATGTGCGTGTCTATCCTTAGAGCTGCTTTTCCTCTGAGATATTTTATGACAACAGGAATGCTTTCTAGCGGGTGTTGCAGGTAATGGTGCCTGTGTGTCTCTCGCCGCTGAGTGTGTCTGTGTTGTGTGATCTCGTTGTCTGCCGTTTAGAATACTTGGGACATGAATGAAGTAAACACCTGAGAGATTTGCCTTGGGATCACCACAGGAAATGTCTCTCTCACACGTACATAGGCTGGCAAGCATTCTCTCTCTCTCACTCACTCACTCACTCACTCACTCACTCACTCACTCACTCACTCACTCACTCACTCACTCACTCACTCACTCACACACACACACACACACACACACACACACACACACACACACACACACACACACACACACACACACACACACACACACACACACACACACAACACACACACACACACACACACACACACACACACACACACACACACACACACACACACACACACACACACACACCACACACACACACACACACACACACACACACACACACACACACACACACACACACACGCACACACACACAACAGCACACACACACACACACACACACACACACACACACACACACACACCACACACACACACACACACACACACACACACACACACACACACACACACACACCACACACACACACACACACACACACACACACACACACACACACACACACACACACACACACACACACACACGCACACACACACACCACACAAACCACACACACACACACACACACACACACACACAACACACACACACACAACACACACACACACACACACACACACACACATACACACACACAATACGCAGCACCGAACACTTAGACACATGTTCATGCTCACTCATGCCGACTCCCACAGCCGGCCACACAAAGGCACACCCCAATGCTCCTAGTTCTTCTCCACACGATCATAAAGCACCAGGACTTAACCAGAACTACGGAAGACTCGTTTTCTTATCGTGTCTCGAAGCCAACTTTTCCCATAACTACCCTGTGGCTGGCAGACGAGCCTCTGCCACGCCGGGAAGAGCATCACCGCCACCCCCACCACCAGCCCCCGAGACCACTCTTCTTCCTCCCTTCACCCTCCATCTCCCACTCTCCTCCTCCACTTACTCCCTCACCCTCTCTCCATCTCCCCTCTTACACCGTCATTACTTTTTTCCACATATCTCGTTCTTTGTTACCGGGGGAGAAGAAGGAGAGGGAGTTTTATTCCAAACGCAGATGGATAGATAAGACAAGAAGAGAGAGTGGAAGGAATACAGTAGATGCGAATCGAAAGAAAGGCACGGCACGGGAGAGCGGAGGCACGGGAGCGATGAAGAGCAGCAGAAATGTAGATGAGGGTGTAGAGGGGAGATGGAAAAGAAAGAGGAGAGAGGAAGTATGTCATCTTGTATAGATAGTAGGTAGGGAGTAGTCGAGGAGAGTAAACTGAAAAAGGAGGTGAGTAGCAGGATGCATGGAAAACTCTAAAACGAGCAGATGAAGGAAGGTACGAGGCAGGTCGATAGTTAAAGAAAATAACAACAGGTAAGGAGAGGAGACCGAAAAGTCTAAAGAGGCGAGAGAAGAAGGAGGGTAGGAGGCGAGGTAGAAGTAAGATAAAGGATAGGTAGAGAATAGGAATATTTGGTGAATAGTGAGAATGAGAGTAGTGCGTGTGTGCTCGTGTGTATAGGTGTGGGATAGGTAGGTGGTGTAGGGTTCGCGGATGGTGTGTGATGAAGTGATGATAGGGTGTACGATGGAGTGGCGAGGATTGCGAGCTAAGTGATGACTATGCATGTAGGAACAGACGTGATATATAAAGGACCAGGAGACGGAGGCACGAGGAGATAAATGAAAAAGGAGGGAAGAGGGGAGTATTGGAAAAGAAAGAGGGCAGAGAAGACAGGAGTGACGGGAGTACAGGAGTGACGAGAATAAGAGAGAATAAAGTGACATAGGTGATTGAATAGGTGAGAGAGATGAGAAAGAAAGAGGAAGAGAAGGAAGGAGGAGGGAGGCGAGGAGAGAAGGAAAAGTAGGCAAGAGGGAGAAATGCAGATAATAAAAGTCAAGATGAAGAAGTGTGAAATGATAGTAAGTAGGTATGAATAGGTTGAAGGTAAAGAGAACGGCGAAAAAGGAGGAAGAAGCGAGATTTGAAAGAGAGAGGAAGAGAAAGATAGGGGAGGGATAGTAGCGATCAGGACACTGAAATAAGAGTTGAGGGAGTAAGGATAATCGAGAAAAAATAGTGAAGGATAGATGATAGAAAGCGGGAGGTGAGGAAGAATTAAATACAAGGGAGGAGGTAAAGAGATATGAGAAAAGAAAAGTGCGAGAGTGTGAGAGTGAATAGAAGGAGTAGGAGCGAGGAGGAGCGTAGCTATGCGAGAGAATTGCCTGAAGAGTGAATGAGGAGAGAGTAATTAAGTATAGGAAAAGAAAAAAGGGAGAGAAAGGAAGGAGGGGAGGGCGAAGGAAGAGAGAATAAGTGATGAGAAGAGGGAGAATGAGAAAAGAAGAAGGGATGAGAAGTGAAAAGAGCGTAGTAAAAAGAGATGCGAAGGATGGAGATATAGAAAAAAGTGATACGGGAGAGCTGAGTAGAATGGTAAATAAGACAGAGAGTAGAAAGAATAGAGGCAGAAAAGCGTAGAGTGCGAAGATGAGAAGACTTAGAGAAACATGAGAGGGATTACCTAGAATATAATATAATTAAAACATGTCACCAGCGAGATTATATAAGGAATATAAGAAATGAGAGAGAGATGTGAGAAGGAAGAGGATAGGGAGCAGATCACGAGGAATGGAGAAAAGAGAAAATAGGCAGGTGGAGAGTGAGTATTGGAGGGAAGAGGAAGTAAAGGATGATAAGAAGGAAGCGAGGAAGGGAGTGAGGAGTGAGAAGAAAAGAGGAGAAGGAGAGGTGGAATAAAGTAGATGGAATTATATAGAAACATGAACAGGAGAGGGAGGACAAATAAGGATGAATAATGAAAAAGGAGCAAGAAGAGAGTATAAAATAGTAGAAATAAGAAAGAGAGATAGTAGGAAGAAGATAAGCGGAGAAGTGAGAGAGAGAACGAAAAAAGGAGGGAGAGGGAGATGGAAGAAGAAAAGAAAAGGAACAGAGGGAACGATAGGAAGATCTATAATTAAAAATAAAATGCATGATGTGAATGATGCGATAATACGGAGGTAATTCAAAAGATATACAATAAGAGAGGAGAAGTAATAA
Source organism: Penaeus vannamei (assembly GCF_003789085.1). NCBI lineage: Eukaryota > Metazoa > Arthropoda > Malacostraca > Decapoda > Penaeidae > Penaeus > Penaeus vannamei. Next base: position 1,766,907 of record NW_020870911.1, on the reverse strand, counting down.
GTTAAGAAAGTAGGTAAGCGTAGAAAGTATAAGTATACGTAGGAGAGATAAGATGAAAAACAATAAAGGAGGAGACAAGATTAGAAAGATATCGGATATAACTATATAATACAGAAATCAAGAGTAGAAGACAATGTATGAATAGAGCAAGGTAAACGTGAAAATGACAGTAGCGAGAGAGCACGAAGGAGAGACCATATAGTAAAAATATTCAAAGAGAAAAGAGAATAGTGAACTAAAAGGAGCTAGTGAAGTAGAAATAATAATACAGAGTAACACGCCAGATAAGGAAAGGGAGTGCCGGAGAGAACAACAGCAAATGGAAAATATCCTATATATGAGTAGTAGTATAAAGTAAGTGTAGAGGGAAGATGGAAAAAGAATAAATTAGATAGGTGTATATTAAGTCTTAGATAGCTAATAATAGTGTATAGATAATGTAAGCGAAGCTAACGGCCAGAGAGAAAGAGAAGAACGGACACACACCCCATGAGAATATGATGCCCATCACAAATTAGAACGAATGATATTTACTGTAGTCGAGCCCACCAACCACACCATATGGTAAGGGCACACTATATATGCATATACGTCAAATACAAGAGTAAAAGCATTAGTTCCGAGGAGGAGCGAGGAGAGAATGGAATGACTTAGAAAAGGGTAAATGAAGGAAACTGCTAGTGAAGTAGATGGGATAAAATTCACTAAGAAAGGGGAGAGAGAGGAATTACGGATGTGTAGTGGTATATAGGCCGAGTAGGTGATATAGAAACTAAAAAGGCAGGGATGATGGAAGGATTTATGAATAAACATCGAAAGAGGGTATATATAGTCGAGAGAGAAAAAGGGGTAATTGAGGGAATAGCTAGTAAGGATGGAGAATATATAAAAAAATGAGGGAATAAGGTATGAGGACGTATAGTGAGTAAAATATAAGAAGTAATGAGAAGAGAAGGTAAAAGGAGGAGGGGGCGAGAGATAGTAATGATGAAAAATGATAGTGAGGAGATAGCGAATAGTGAAGTAGTGAATATAGTAATAAGGATATATAAGGAGCGGATGATGGTGACAATATAGAGAAGGTAAGAGAAGGATGTAAGTAGTATGGGAGAGGTGATAGATGAGATAGTAGTGACGAGGAATTAAAAAGGTGAGTGGAAGAGTGGGAGAGAGTGATAGAGTGTATATATATAGGAGGCATGGATATAGAAAGCTAAGTAGAGGAGTAGTGATCGAGGAGAGATAAGTGAATAAAAGTAGAGCTAGGTATGAATAAGGGGATAGGAGAGATAAAGAAGATATAGAAGGAGAGTGTGTAGTGGAAATGATGTGATAGGTGGTAGGAGAATATAAGTGAGAAGGTAGTAGAGAGCGGGGGGTGTATAAGGAGTATGTATGAGAACAGAAACATAAATTAACTATTCACATGTATATATATGTACTAAATGATTCTAGTGAGAGGAAGCCTTTAGTACTCTCTGAGTAGTTATGTTATTATGTGATATTTTTGAGAGTTTATGTTGAGTTATTACGTGTTTGCGTCTGTATCATGCCCACGTATGCAAGAGTGAACCGTAAAGAAGAAACGAGTATCTAGTAGATGTAAATACTGATTTGGTATGAATATATTTATTCTGTATATTTTTTATATTATGTGGGCCTCTATTATTAACCTTCTGTGCCTGTCTCTCTACTCGTATATATTGTACTTTACATTTCCGCTTCTCTTCTGTCCTTAAATTGGTGTCAGGGCTATAACAGTCTGTCTCTGTCTCTATTATACTGCTGTATACTGTATCTATCTGTTCTCTTACTATCTCATTCATCTATCTATACGCTCTCCCCTCATCTAGTCTGTCTGTCTGCTCTTGTCATGTCTATCTGTTATCTGTATACTGTCTGTCTGTAACCACTATGTCTTATACTATATCTACTCTCGACATCATCTCTACTTATTCATGTCTTAGTATATAAATGCTATATATATTATATGATATATATACTACATCTTCCTATATTATATATCACTTATTTAATACTATTAGTTCTTAGATAATTTAATCTTTTATGATATCGTCAATATATAGTATCTTTACTATGATACTTCTTTATATCATAGGGGGAATATTGATTTAGTATCTCTTCTATAATCACTTCATCGAACTTCATGTATATATAATATTACATCTACTTCTCACTGTAAATATATAATATTCACATATTATCTTCATCTTATATATCTTCTGGTTTATATCTTAACTAATAAATCCTGTTTAATATCTGTCTCTATATTCACTGTACTACTATATACACCTACTATATATATATATATATATAAATCATATAAATACACCTACAACTATTCTCGATAGACACAATGCTACTATCTCAATGTCATAGAGAGAGATATCACCAAAAGCGATAATGTCCTATATGAACTATGAACTATAATATCATCTAAAGATATAATAAAATATATATAATATTACTTCTAAAGATATAGTAGTAGATAAAAAAGGGTATATTATTACTTATATTAATTAATAATATATTATTTTTCTCTTATATCATACGTAAAATATAATAGAGTTTCATATATCACCTAGAACTACAAGCATCACACAACTTACGACATCCGATATCAATATCAATTCTAATATTGATGTCACTTATACTATGTAATACCCGTGGGAATTTCTGGTGGTTCATGTTAGGTAGGTGGCTGTGATGTAAGTATATGGGGTGTGTGTGTGATGGTTGCGTGTGTGGTGTTGTGATGTGTGCAAGGTAGTGATGTGTGTGCTTAGTGGTATGTGTGTCTGTGTAGTGTGTGTTCGGCTTAATGCGTGCTGTCATGCTGTCGCTCTTGTGCATGCTGACTGTCGTCGCTGTATGAGTATGGAGATACTAAACATATGGTAGAAGAAGTAAAAACATATTATTTGAGTGAATTAACATTTCACCTTGACTTATCTTAGCATCATCATATTTCCGTATTATTATAAAATTAAAAGCGTATGTTATCCTGTTTGTTATTCGTATTAATTTACGCTTTTTGTTCGTATATGTTTGATTGTTACTCGTGTGGTGTAGGGGTGTGTGTGCATTCGCGTTCGTGCGTTGGTGTTGTGCACTAAACACTAGCGTTGATAATATAGTCATATACGTGTAAGTGAGAAAATGTATATTTATTACCGATGAATATATTTTCTCTGAAGTCGTTAGCAATCATAATGAAAGCGACTCAAATGCTCATGCGCCTATCGATGATTGCTGTTGATGTAGTACTCTGTGTGAAATGATATGTGTGTTATCTTGACGTGGTCGTGTCGAATGTGTAGTGTGTGTGTGCTGGGTGGGGTCGGGCTGTTGGTGCCGTTAGATGTCTACAGTACTATATCCCTATCAGATATATGTATAAGTAAAGTCCACGTGACCACAAGAAAGGAGTAATTGATATACGGGGTAAGCATATCAGCTCGGGTATTTAACTACATAGTACATAACGAATGAGTAACTAGTACGGGTAAATCAGTTATAGCCATGTAAAACATTTTTTTTAAAAAAGAATAGGTTGGTAAAATATCGCCCGAGTCTGTGTGGCTCGGAATGATGATTGTGTTTGCATTTATAGAACAACCTCGGTGTTTACGTGTAGTTTTGGCTGTTGTGGGTTGCTGTTATGTTTATCCTTTTAATTCATCGTTCATTGAGAAAATATTACTACGGGCATAGCAATATAGTAGGAGTGTGCTACAGTCGTGTGGTTAGTACTGTTGCTAGCTGGTTGAAGGTGGGTTCAGAGACGGAACCCGTCGAAAGTGTCGTTACCATGGATGAGATTTGTTAAAAAAACGGAAGAGTTATTGCAGATACATAGGCTCGATTATGCGCCAGAGTTATACCAATTCTCTTCTTTGCTCTTTCTATTATAAGCGTATGAGTCTAATATATTCACTACGTACGATACTTTCTACATTATGTACGCGGATCTAATATAAATGAAAAGTGATATGTACGTATATCGGGTAGAGCCATTAACACAGGAGAGCATCGATAACATTTAGCATATACCATAAACCATGATAAGATAAAATATCAATTATATATGGATCAGAGGATAATATACATATTGTTGTGAATACGTATGGTAGATATAATTGTTTAAGAATAACCGATCTGTCATCAATATTTTCATTTTTAAAAAATACGTGCGAGTATATAATTTAAAACACCTATAGTCTATTAGCTCTTTACTATATTATATATAGTTATATCATAGAAAATAGTATCGATACTAATATAAGGATTGATACGGGTTAGAGTACACACATATACATATACATATAGCATACATTGCATCACACACAGCACGACAACGACACTAAACACGACAAGCACACACAGCACCGGAACACAAGCACATCGACACATATCAACAAACACATTAACACACATCTACTATCTATCTACAAAAGAGATTGCAGAAAGCTGCATTTGCACACACATACATCTACGCTTTTAAAAAGCGGTATTTATTCCTGTGCACCTTCCGCACTTATATCACACACACACGATCACGCACACTACATACAATTTAAGCAAGGATGATGCACTAACACCCACACAGGCGAGTGGCATACACACGGTGAAATTATCGAAAGAGAAACATTTTGGATGAGATTTTTTGAAGAGTTTAAGTAAACGCTGATTTTGCACAACAACATACTATACAATCACAAACACAAAACGACTATCTCGTAACATCACACATCATGCTCAGCGAGCACACTACAGCTATCTCCCACTATCACATCCGACTACAGTCACACACTCATCACACACACAAAGAAAAAGCCGCAAGAAAGGGATGTACGGGTAGCACACCGAGCCATCACATCACAACAGGCTGAGAACGACTACACAAACACACACACACACACACACACACAAAAACACACACAGCCGAGCGAGATCAACACCTCGCTTGCGCGCCGAGTGACTGATAGAGTGTTAGATTATATATTTTTTCCATATAAAATAGCAGTGGTCGAGTTATATATCTGCTTAATTTTCGTTCATGAATGCACTAATTGCTTTGCGGAATTTTATACGAGGCCGCCTACTGTGTCGCGGTGAGAGCTGTCCGATGAGAGAGACGGAGAGAGGAGACGAGGAGAGTTCCGCCGCGAGAGAGTATACCGTAATAGAGTGAGGTGAAAGTATGAGAAAAGCAGAGGAGTTACGCCGAGATATGAGGAAGCAGAGGGGTAGTAGCAACAGCGCCGAGGATGAGACGGAAAAGTAGAGACGGAGTGGATGGAGTAGAGAGAGAACAGAGAGAGAAGGGACGGGACGCGCGGAGAGAAAGGAAACTCATGAGAGAGCGGACGCAAAGATGATAAGCAATTATGATTAAGCAAAGAAAGAGAGGAGGGTTATTGGGAAAAAGGGCTAAGATTGCTGTGAGGATAGATTTTCATGATAAACAATGAAGAAACGTGTAATCAGATGAAAGTATATAGTAGTAGAGGTTAGAAAGTAGACAACCTTATTCCGTTCATGAGGAAGAGATGACCGGGCAAGAGGAAGAGGAATAGTAGAGCAAGGAGATAAGGGCATGTAGAAGAGCGCGAAGAGAGGAAAAGAGTAATAAGAGAGGGAAAGAAGCGAGACGCCAAGAGAGAGAGGGAGAGAGAGATATGCGAACCATGAGACATATTTGAGAAGAACAGGAGAGAGATGGATAGGAGGGAGAAGCCGAAGTGAGAGAGATAAGAAGGTGAGATGACGAAGGTTGAGGTATGAGAAGAGATCGTGTAAATTAGTAGAAGGTAGGGTGTCTGTATATTCTCGAAGAAGCGTATGAGCGGTAGTACGCAGAGACACAAAAGAGAGAGAAAAGAAGAAATAGGATGCCAAGAGAGCAAAAACAGAAAGGAATGGAGATGAACAAAGAGTACGAGAGGACAGAGACAGAGAGAGATAGAGGAACGAGGTAAGTAACAATAAACGGGGTGAAGTTAGAGAAGTGAGAACAAAAAGAGACGAGAGGATGAGGAACAAGAAGAGAGAGAGAGAGGTGATGTAGGAAAGCGAATGAAGAGAACGTAAGAGTTTGTTGACAGCAAAAGAGGGATGTGGAGAAGACATGAGGATGAGGGCGCGGAAAATAGTCACTGTTAAGAAAAAGATACGGGTAGTTAAGTTACTGGATGCTGTTTCCTTGGACTGATTTAAATTAAAGAAGGTAGATGTACGACGGTAAAAGGATTACACGGTGGAATAACGGGGAAAAGAGGAACGAATTTTACCATAGAGTAATGGATGAAGAGGTTAAAAGAAGGCTAATGTGAGGCAAAGTAAGTTTGCATTATAAATGAGGGAGGACGTGTAGTTATATAAGACAGGATTTCCGTATTCCATGTAATGCAGCAAGTGATAGAAACACAAAGGGAGATGTAACGGTGAGAACAAGTATCACGTGGGTGAAATAACAAGAAAGAAAGAAGTAGAGAAGCGTGGGTAGAGAAGTTATGTTTGAAGAGTTGTAAGGTAGAGATGATTTTACACACGTTTTCATATCACACAAAAAAAAAAGAAAGAAAGAAAAAAAAGAGAAGACGAAAGAAGAAGAAGGAAGAGGAAAGTAAGAAGAAGAAACGATGTAATTGATTAACTAGAGAGAGAGAGAGTTTGTTTATTCGACAGTTGAGAGACTAATCGATATAGAGAAAAAGGTCCGTTAAGAAGGGAGGAGGTGTGGACGGGATAGGTCCTGCACGGTGGAAATTAACGAAGAAGTAAGTTACAAGTTTGTTTGAGAAGGATTTATGATAGAAAATGATTATGTGTAACTAAGGAAACTGAGTACGAGGATTGATGATTATAGAGAAGAGAAGAATGCGGTGAGAGAGAGAAGCAGTAGTAGAGAGACGTAGAGAGTAATTGAGAGATGAGTATGAGTTGAGAGTGACTGAAGCAAGTAGAAGATGTATAGAGAGTCTATTGTGTAAGATATCCGATATTGAGATGACGAGTTTGATGACGTGTGAGATACAATGGTAGAGATGATGAGAGAGAGTGAGATAACAGATTGAGAGAGAATGAGAGAGATGAGAGATGATGTAGATTAACAAGAGTAGAGAGTAGATGTAAGAGTGAGGAATCAAAGAGAATGAGATGAGAGGTGAAGGAAAAAAGCGCTCCGTTATCACGTAAAAAGATAATTAGAAAGAGTGAGATGAGAGATGATTTGGTATGAATTATCATATTGTTCGAATGAGATAGTAGGGAGAAGATGGTTAGTAGTAACAGCAGGAGAGAGAGAGTATGATGTATAGCAAGCGTAGACAAAGAGAGAGATGAAGAGATATCGGAATTAGTGCAGTATACTGAATTAATGAGAGTTAAAGAGAGATGACGAATGAGTTGATCCACGAAAAATTAAGATGAGATGAGATGAGAGGTGATGAAACATTAAGAGCAGTGAGCAGAGATGAGTGAGAACAAGAGATAGGAGAGAGAGAGGTTGGAACAAGAGAGAGAGTAGATGAGAGGTTGATAGAAACTACAGAAGAGAGAGAGAGAACCAGAGTATAGAACAAGAAACCGAATTAACTGGAATGGGGCAACGGAGCCCGAGATCCGCAGTAGGAGACGTGGATGTAATCCGGATAATGGAGAGATGAGACGAGTCGAGTCTATCAACAATCGTCGGGCATGAAGCAGCATCGAGATCGCATAGCCCCTCGATTGGCTGTAGTCTTACTCGTCATGCACTCATTGATTTGCAGCTGCATTGCACTCCAGAGAGAGAGGATGATACGAATTTGATCTAAGTGAGCTACTGAGATAGAAGACCGTTCACCGAGCAAGAGCATACGGACGCCCGTAACATTGCCCTACCGGCGGCCCATCTCGGATGGAAGACAAAAGGCAGGACCCTCAGCACATACAAAAATAAAGATACGGAAGTAGCGAGGAATCCATAGGAGATACGAGCCTCGCGCTTATAGCCAGATAAAGGAAAAACATCGCCATGGAGCGGCGCGTATGAGAGTATGCGATGTAGATACAACAGTAGCAGTATCGAAGTACACGAGACTCGTGAGACATCAAGACAGAATTAGAGAGAGAGTATGAGAGGCAGTGAGAACTATAGAAAGAGGAAGAGAGAAGAGTGAGAACAAGAAGATGAGAGAGATAGAGTGAGAAACGAGGGCAGAAGAGAGAGGAGAGTGAGACAAGAGGGAGATGAGAGAGTCGAGAACGAGAGAGTAGAGAGGGAGAGAGAGTGAGAGACAAGAGAGGAGAGAGAGGACGCACGCTTATGACACAAGAAAGCACGCGAGCAGAGAGAAGCTGATGAAATCAAACCACAACGAAGGATAGAAGAGTGAGTAGTCTGGAGGGAACATAGCAGCAGTGAGAGAGATGCAGTAAAGAATACTAAGGTAAGAGAGCAGAGTATGAGAGATTGCAGTAGATGAGTAGATCGCAGAGTACGAAAGGATGATAGCAGCAGAGAGATCCGGCAAAGATTGAGAGGGACGCACACGATTTAGAGTCTACGTGTATATTGGGAGAGTACGAATGGGATAAGGACAATGCGAGAAAGAGATGAATGCCACCTACGGTTGGACGTAAATCCAATGAGAAGCCAGAATTAAGACGGAGCCTGCACAGTGAGCGAAGGGTGTGAAAGATTATAGGGCAAGAGCCGGGGAGAGATGACGATGAGGCTAGGATTCAGGCGATGGAGGAGCTGTAGGCGACTGGACAATGAAGGCGACAGAGAGAGGAGGATGAGCGGAGCGGCACGACGAGAGCCACCCGATCAGAGGCAAGGAGAGAAGCGAATATAGACGTGACACACTCAGATACAAGCCATGATGCCACGAGAGAAGATGCACCACCGACAGGATGGAAAGTAGAGAGAGAGATGATCAAAGGCCCCAGAGATATAGTGAAATGGACGAGAGGAGCGAGAAGGAAAAGAGAGGAGAGATAGAACGCGGAGAGGGCGCGCTGGACTCGCGAGTAAATGAGCGAGATTCGTGAGGATAGGAACGAAGGTAGAACGGAGAGATGAAGAGATAATGAAGATGAGAGAGAGAGAGGAGGATACGGGGGGACAACAAGAGGAGTGCAGGAGAGAGGAGAGACGAAGGAGAGAGAGAGAGGAGAGAAGAGAGAGAAGGAGAGAAGAAGGGAAGAGAGAGAGATGAGGAGAGGAGAGGAAAGGGAAGGAGGGAGGGAAGGAGAGGGCACGGAGATTACAAGTAGCGTAAGAGAGCGGGTAAGAAGACGAGAAGAGAGAGAAGAGCGGAGCAAGAGAGAGAGAGAGCAGATGAGAGAGAAGAGAGAGAGAGAGAAGAGAGTAGTAGAGAGATGAGGAAAGAGAGAGAAGAGAAGAACAAAATATAGAAAAGAAAAGGAGGAAGGAAGATAGAGTAGGTGAGAGTAGAGAAAAGGGAAAGATACAGAAAGAAAGAAAGAAGAAATGAAAGAAATGATAAGAAACGAATAGGAAAGAGAGGAAGAAAAGAAAGAAAAGGAGAGGGAAGAGAAAGATGACGGGGGAGCGAAAAAAAAGAGGAGGAAAAGAGAAATGACGATGTATATAAAGGGAGGGTAGAGACCAGAGAGAGAAGAGGGAACGGGAGGAGGGGCGAGAGAAGAACGAGAGTCAGTGAGGATGGCATGAGGGTACAGAGAGAGAGAGA
>NW_020870911.1:1739679-1752179 GCF_003789085.1 Penaeus vannamei | reverse complement strand
CTTTTCTTTTTGGCCCCTTTGGTTTGCCTGCCTTTCCTTCTCTTCCCCTATCTTACCTTACCTTCCATTACCTCACATCACCTTATCTCTCTCCCCTTCACATCTCCTCCCTTCCTCTCCCCTCCCTTCACTTCCCTTTCCCTGTTTTCCTTCCGTTCCATCCCCTTCCCTTCCTCACAGCCCCACCCTTCCCCTCCCCCTTCTTCCCATTCCCCTACCACTTCTTCGACCAGGGTTGGTGCTTAGGCTACCGCCTGAGCTCAGGCTTGCAGGTGAGTGACCGCTGCTAGCTCCTCCTGCTGTACCCTGATGTGGCTGCCCTTGCTGCAGGTGCTGCGTGTACCGCCAAGTGCCGTGTCTCGGTAAGCTTACATAGCTCCTGGTGCTTGTCGTACCGTAACGTATGGAAAGCGAATGGCCTCGCCGTAGATACAAACGCTGCATGTGAAGTCGGCCGGTCCACGGGCCTTCGCGGCAGCTGCAGTAGCACGTGGTGTCCCCAGGTCATCCCAGGGCGCCATCCCTCCGCGCGAACATGACGGTGAAGATGCGGGCCATGAGGATAGCTGTGTTGCCGGGCCCACTGGGGTGAGTGCGCCGCCGAGGTGGGGGCATCGCGCTCCTGGACCCTGGAAGAGGGTGTGTAGGAGCGGCGTTACGTAAGAGATTTTTGCTTGCCGTCTTGCATAAGGCGACGATGCAGCGGAGGCGCTCGGGAGGGATGAGGCGTGAGGAGTGAGGCTGTAGTGCTACGTGCTGAGGAGCCTGATGACACAGTGATAGTGCTTTGAAGGAGGCTTAAGGGCGGGGTGGAGGCGGGATTACTTATGGTGCGAAATCCTAGTGTTTGCCCGCTGTGCGTCAGAACACATGCATATTGCGAAATGCTCTTTTGTGTTTTTTGTCAAATCGATGTTTAGCAGAAAGTAAGGATTTTGCAAGAACTATTTTGATGCAAATGATCCCTTGATGTGATTAGCTTCCAGGTTTACAGTCGTTTTGATCCGAGATTTGATAGCGCTTAATATGTTTTCATGGCTATCTGTGCCCTTGTTACCCCTATCGAAGTTTTAGCTTTGAAACAAACGCAGCATCGGTATGTATAGAACTGTGGTAAGTTAAGCCTGTATGTGAGAGCCTTAGTACACTTAAGGTTGTAGCCCTCTGGGATTCAGGATTGATGACACGCTTTCTTAATGGTCCGCCTTTTAGCCATAATTTATTGCAAGGCAACATATTACCAGTCGAGGGCGGGTGAAGGTACCTGGCCTGGGGTCATTATTCGCATTTGATAATGAATATTAAATTGCATGTCTCTTTCTGTCTATCGTTTATCAAGCACTGATGAATTCGTCAAAGGTCCAGCCATTCCTCACCTCCTTGTGCCATAATCGTACTCTAAAAGGTCAAAGCATGAGAGAACGAGCAATAAATAGGGAAGTAGGAAGAAGAAAAGAAACTGGTATTAGAGTGAGAGCAGAATATCCGAGGAGGGCGAAGAGGTTCCCTTCAGTGACGTCAGTTCGTTCCACGTTATCAGTCAAAATCAGATTCGTCAAGGGATAAAAGGGAGAAATCTTGAATATTTCCGGAACCTTAGGCACTCTGTCCACACCCAGGAGTCCCTTGCCGCCTATTGGTGGGGTCGCCCGTGCCCCGCCCCTTTCCGGAAGCCACACCTACATTCCGACTGACAACCCGTAAGATATTTTTTTGTGAACTGTTAAGCAAGTGTATGCAGTGCGTGCGTTTTGCGTGCGTGTGTGCGTTTGTTTGTGTGACCAATGCCCCGGAAAGACATGCGAGATGAGAGAAGCGGCAGTGGCTGAAGCACGTCTGATGAATGGACCATCCAGGTGATTCATGAGTTCAGCGTAAGGTGGTGGCGCGAGTGTGTTTCTGTGGTGATTTATGAAGTATGGCCGTTAGCTGAAGGGTGTGGGGCATGGATGGGGGTGAAGCGTGCTTTGGAGAAAGGAAACTGCCGACGTGCCATGAGTCCTTGCCCTTTCCCTGGATGGATGGAAAGCAGGAAACTGTTCTTCGCCGGGGATGCCCCCCTCTTCTCTCTCTCTCTCTCTCTCTCTCTCTCTCTCTCTTCTCCTCTCTCTCTCTCTCTCTCTCTCTCTCTCTCTCTCTCTCTCTCTCTCTCTCTCTCTCTCTCTCTCTCACGCACACGCACACGCACCGCACACACACACACACACACACACACACACCACACACACACACACACACACACACACACACACACACACACACACACACACACACACACACACACACACACACACACACATACATACATGAAGTTGAATGTATGAAACTGTAAATCTTAGAAGTTTAAGTTAAAATTTCATTTGACTGTATTTGCACATATAATGCAACTGTTGTTTTAATGATGATTTTCCATTTATGGAAATAAATATATGCAAAAAAATATAAACATAATCATTCACATGCCTCATAGTAAGATCATTTTTATTTATGAACTGCATTGTAAAGACGAAAATGTAAGGTTTCTCAAGACCATTTACCAGAACTTACTTATTTTGAAGTAATTAGAATGTAAGGACAAGACTAACACTGACAATAATGAAAACGAGCTAGCGGGCATTCGGGAATATGTATGCTTGTCTTGTGCTGGCAAGAAAGTATTTTTTTTTCTTTTTTCTTTTTTTTTACTCTGACGTTTTTCATACAAATTTAGTGGAACAGCGTATCACATTCTTATATTGCTCTGACGCGGGTACACTTGTGTACAGGTATCGATATTTTGTTCATCCATCCACACAGGGGTGCGCACACAAGCGTGCACACCAATGTCAAGACACCTATGTTAATAAGGAGGATCAGATAGAGATCCAATTAAAGTTACAAGGAACATTTTTCTTTCGAGGCGTAAAGCAAGTTTCTTCATGAGCGTATAATCATGAGGCTGTCATTCGCTGTGTATAGCTCCACCGCCATTACCAAGGACCTTTACTGAGGAGGAGCCGGAAAAATTGTGTCTAATGAAAGGGCGGAGCAGCGACGAGTTATCAGAGACAATAGCAATACTATATGCAGGGCCACAAGACAGCCTCCGCTGCCATGCGATGAGTAACCCGACCGGTTCACCTTGCTCGGGTTCTCTCGCCCGTGTTAATAACCCAGTTTTCATAAGCCGCCAAGGCAGAGTAGGTATCTGTAATGACTAGATACCTTCACCTACCCACCAGTTTTAGTCCAATAACAAATTTTTACAAGCACAAGTTTACGGGTGAAGGCACGAGTAAATGATCGTGTTTTACACTTGAATACAGTTTAAGCCGGTAACCAGCGTCCACCTTGCAGGATGCCCGGTTGTTATAGTAATGGCCGTCCACTGGCCTCTACCCGGGACATTACTCTATTTTTTTTCTTGCTTTCTTTCTCTCTCACCCTCGGTGTAGCCTCTCACAACCAGATATTTTGTTGTAGTCCAAGACTACTACTCGTTGCAGTGGCAAAGTCATCGGCGGCGCGACTCCTCGTTACCGGTAATGACTTGGTTGTCGTACACAGTGCTAAGTACTGGTGGGGCCGAGTTGGCTCACACTCAACAAGACAGCGAGGGAGTGGTGTAGTATCGTCCAGGCCGCTGTGAGAACTGATCAGTCCCTCCTTTCTCTCTCTAGGTGTAACACGTGAGTCCAGGTCCGAAGGGGCGATCACACTAAGCCCTCACACTCCAGCCACCTTCTGCAGTGAACAATTACGTACTCGATCCTACAGGTATGTCAGTGATGGAGGGGACGTCGCCAACGCCGCCTGTTCCCGGGAGATGAAGGTGACACGGCGACAGGAACCCGTCTCCCTCATTGAGAGCTGAGAGAGGTAAAATTCCCGACAAAAGTGTTCGAAAGGCTTAGGAATTGGGTTAAAGATAGGAAAGAAAGGCTTGTGGTAGGAACCGGGCAGCACGAGGCCCTAAGATCAGCAGCTCTTCGCCAGCGCTCTCCCAGTCCACGTGGGTGGTTCCTGTCGGGACACACGTGCAAATGCGCAGGCGGGGAAGCTGAGCCAAAGGAAAACCGGATGGTACTTTCTTGGAAAAAATGCTTTGTATTTTATATGTATGGTCATTAAGCTCAGATTTTCTACGTAGAGGAAACTTTTAAAAGGTATGCGCTTCACTTGTAAAATCTTGAACATAGTCGTATCTCTTCGACTCACTCTTTCTCTCTCTCTCTCTCTCTCTCTCTCTCTCTCTCTCTCTCTCTCTCTCTCTCTCTCTCTCTCTCTCTCACTCTCACTCTCACTCTCACTCTCACTCTCACTCTCACCTCACCCTCTCTCCTCTCTCTCCTCCCATCTTCTCCTCTCTCTCTCACCCATCTCTCTCCCTCTCTCTCTCTCACCCATCTCTCCCTCTCTCTCTCACCCATTCTTCCTCTCTCTCACTCTCTCCCTCCACTCTCTCCCAATTCTCCCTCTCTCTTCTCACCATCTCTCCTCTCTCTCTCCCCATCTCTCCCTCTCTCTCTCACCCATCTCTCCCTCTCTCTCCTCATCCCATCTCTCTCCCTCTCTCTCTCCATCTCTCTCCTCTCTCTCTCTCCCTCTCTCCCATTCTCCATCTCTCTCTCTCCCTCTCTCTCTCTCCCATCTCTCCCCTCTCTCTCTCTCACCCATCTCTCCCTCTCTCTCTCACCCATCTCTCCTCTCTCTCCACCTCTCTCCTCTCTCTCTCACCCATCTCTCCCTCTCTCTCTCACCCATCTCTCCCTCTCTCGCTTCTCTCCATCTCTCTTCTCTCTCTCCCTCCTCTCTCACATCTCTCCCTCTCTTCCCTCGAGCCATCTCTCGTCTCTCTCTCACCCATCTCTCCCTCTCTCTCTCACCCATCTACCCTCCCTCTCTCTCTACCTCTCTCCCTCTCTTCGCTCTCACCCGATCTTCTCTCACCTCTCTTTTCTCACCCATCTCTCCCATCTCTCTCTCATCCATCTCTCCCTCTCTCTCACCTATCTCATCCCTCTCTCTCACCATCTCTTCCCTCTCTACTCACCCATCTCTCTCCCTCTATCTTCTTCTCTCTCTCTTCTCTCTTCTCTCTCTCTCTCTCTCCTCTCATCTCTCTCTCTCTCTCTCTCTCTCTCTCTCTCTCCCTCTCTCTCTCTCTCTCTCTCTCTCTCTCTCCTCTCTTTCTTCTCTCTCTACAGGGCATGTACAAACTTGGCTCTGTAAATTAAAATGTTTTTTCAAATTCCAAAATCAAATTCCTTCTCTCTTCTCATCTCTCTCTCTCTCTCTCTCTCTCTGCTCTCTCTCTCTCTCTCTCTCTCTCTCTCCTCTCTCTCACTCTCACTCTCCACGTCTCTCTCTCTCTCTCTCTCTCTCTCTCTCTCTTCACTCTCCGTCTCTCTCTACTCTTCATCTTATATATCTCGTCCCTCTCTCATTCTTACTTTCATCTCTCCCCTCTCTCATTCTTATTCTTCTCTCCTCTCTCATCTCTTATTCTTCTCTTCCCTCTCCTCATTCTTATATCTCTCTCTTCTCTCCTCTCTCTCTCTCTCTCTCTCTCTCTTCTCTCTCTCTCTCTTCTCTCTCTCTCTCTCCTCCTCCTCTCTCATCTCTCTCTCTCTTCTCGTCCCGTGGCTCCCAGTCTACTCTCTCTCCCTCTCATATCTTATTCTCCGCCCCTCTTGTCTCATTCTTATTCTCTCTCTCTCTCTCCTCTCTCCTCTCTCTCCTCTCTTCTCTCTCCTCTCTCTTCTCTCTCTCCCAATTCTTACATCTCTCTCTCTCTTTCTCTCATTCTATCATTTTCTTTCTCCTCTCTCTCTCTCTCTCTCTCTCTCTCTCTCTCTCTCTCTCTTCTCTCTCTCTCTTCTCTCTCTCTCCTCTCTTCTCTTCTCTTCTCCCTCCCCTCCCCCTCCCCGCCCTCCCCTTTCCCTCCCTCTCTCTCTCTTTTCCTCGTCTTTTCTCTTCACTTCTTATTCTCTCTCTCTCTCTCCTCTTCCTCTCTCTTCTCTCTCTCTCTCTCTCTTCTATTATATACTAATATCATATATACTACTATAACTACTATATATATACTATATATATATAGTTTTATCATAATGTATATTCATACACACATGCACACATCTATATTGTTAAACAATTATTATATTGTCATATTATTATTAACTATACTGTATTATATATACAATATGTCTAAAACATATACTACATGACTAGAGTTGTATAGGATTTATTAGATACATCGCGCACACGAACAGACACACGAATTCACGCCTAGATACAGCATCAGAACAAGACTAGACAATACAGCAATAAGAATACTGAACTCAGAATACGATACGAATCAGCTAGATAAGCAAACTAGATCACAATCAGCATAACACTCACCAGCAATCGCACTACCAACATACACCACAACACATCACCTACACACACACCAACATCACCAACATCATCACACTTCCATCACTATTTCACCTACATTCAACACAATTCACACACACACATAACAGAACTATGACACCACAACCCACAACCACATCACACGTACACCACAACATCACACACACACACACATCACCACAGGACCACTCAGACACGATCCCACAAGTTACACACTAGACACACATACTGACTTACTATTGTATATTTGTACTGATTTTGTAATTATGTAAATAATTGGTGGTAATTGTGATATTGTATATGGTATTAAGTATTTAGGTCATATAATCTCTCGCCACTCATATATTATGTGATGATGGAAGGTCGTTATATATGCAGAAGTGAAAATGGGATTTAGGGGCTACCCTACATAGCGTATGATTATTGACTAAATAACTATTAGCACAAATATAATGGTGATAATATCAAGGCTCCTGACATATATGAATTACTTATTCTATGAGTATAGTCACTGTGTGTGTAGTAGTTGCTATGGGGTGTGCTTTGGTCAGGTCAAATGATCATTTAGTGTGTGTTTGCTGTGTAGTGAACTGTAGTGTACTCTGGTAATATGGAGAGGTATCTCTCTTCTTTTCTCTCTCTCTCTCTCTATCTCTCTCTCATCGTCACTACTTCACTACTCTCTCTCATCTATCTTGCTCTCTCTCTTTCTTCTTTCTTCTCTCTCTTTTCTCTCTCTTCTCTTCTTCATAGGCTCTACCGACTCCTCCTCACATGGTGGTGCACACCACCCACGATTTTAACGTTTTACGATATCACAGATGCAGCATGTACCTAATTCAATTAGTTGTGTTGTTCACATGTGACTTACCTAAATAATACCTGGACAATGCTCGGGACCTAAGTGCTGGTAGACCCTGTAGATGGCACTATTGGGATATGATCTTGTAGATAAAGCTGCCACGCTCTTATCCCGGGGTAATTCATGAGTGTGTCGTCGAGGTCGCTCGTGCGGAATTTATGCGCTGGATGGGTCTGATTAAGATAGTTATTTAATAGGGATACAGTAGAAGGGCGCAGCTGGGCAAAGTTAGGGCCGTTATAGCGGAGCTCAATTGGCATTTGGTGATAACGGCTCTTGAGGGTTTGACGACGGGTGGACTGCGCGTCAGTGTGTGGTCCGTAGGGGTAGTGAGTGTAGGCTGTATGCACTGAGGGGTTTTAACATATTTAAATTGGGATAGGCGACATGCCGAAGTCGAGACCCTTATCTCCTGTAGGTTCAAGGGGTGGTACTATGCGCTAATGTAAGTATGACATCAGTTTTGTGGTTCATCATTTTTGAGATAAAACGTTGATTTTTTTTGTCGTTCCAGAAAAGAATGAGTTTTATCGCAATTATATTTTTTTGATAGTATTTGCGTGCCCTTTTTGAATTGTTCAGGATTTAATAGGATACGCTTTTACCTTTTTATATTCATTTAATTGACCCCAATAACTTTCTGCTCTACTCTCATACTCTCTTCTCTACTACCTCTCTCTTCTCCTCATTCTCTCTCTTCTCTCTCTCTCATTCTCATCCTACTCATCTCTCAGTCTCTCTTCTCTCTCTCCCCCACGGAACCCTTCCTGGACTCCCCTCTGTCCTCATCTCTCTCTCATCTCTCCTCTCTCTCAACCTCTCTCTCTCTCTCTCTCTCTCTACTCATCTCCTCTCTTCTCCTCACCATCTCACTACTTCAATCTACTCTCTCTCATCTCCACTCAATTCTGCCAGCGCACATCTCAACATCACAGAACCAACCACTACGACAAAATAGACAGAGCACACACACTGCAATTACACACCAACACAAGCACATTTCGCAAAAGCCTTCCGAATCTTCAGAGCTCTGGTTGACTGAAGACGCGTAGAAAAACTGGAGCAGCACAAGCTCCGCAGCAAACACATGCAAGGAAAGACTTCCACCTATAACGCCCAGTCCAGCCGATGGACAAGGAACCGACACGAGGCCGCAGTTGCTCGAGTAGCACGAAAGCAGGCAACAGCGAACAGGAGGGGGATATATTGCCCCTGGTAAGTAAGTAGCACATGTGCAGTGATACGCATGCGATCATGACATCATAAACGCTTAACATGACTGCATGCTGTGTGTGTCTGGTGTGGTGTGCTGTCACTTCATTCTCCGATCTACTATAAGGTCATGTTATCATGATACTGTGTCTCCATGCACGTTATCTGGGTCGTTTTCGGTGCTAGAATGATAATCACTCAAACGGACAGCGTTCTTCGTTCAGTGGCATCGTGCGTGAAGCTCGCCATTATTCTAGTTATGCCCCGGCCCTGCTCCTCTACTTTGAGGTTAAGATACCCCCGGCCGTGAGCAGGTGTCAAGATTGAGAATGGCAATGGTCCATATGCAACGCGGTGCTACCGCTGGCCTGTCTGCGACTACACGGCTCCGACAGATGTATTGGATTCGGTAGTGACTCGATGCCCAGATAAATTCGCTCTAGTTCTAGTGTCGGCTAGGCACACCTCGGTTGACGGTTTTAGGAGAGTTTCGCAGAGCGTTATGGCCTGTTTTTGTATAGTGACTTGATCTATTCGTTTTACTATTCTTAGCCCTATTCAGTTCACATTTTTGAGCTTCGGAAGAGGGCGTGCTTGCATCAACCCTGGATCCGCACTGCACTCTCTATGCGGTACAGAGATGACATAAATTTATCGAAGTTGGTACCGCATATCCTTATTCTCCGAATTTCTGTGATCGTATGTTTCTGTCTTTAATTAGGATAAGGTAGGTATGATACATTGCAGAACCCCTGACGCATTTTTTTAATGAGACAGTTTAATAGAACTCTGTGACCTGTAACTGCTTATTACCTGGTTGTGCACACACCTCGGCCCAGCTTGTCGTATTATTTGAATTTAGTGCGCTCAAAGATGTTTTCTGTAGTGGGCTGTGTGACTAGAGATGATGAGAGATGATAGATGGATGGTGTATTAAGAAAGGACCAGAATGTAGAGGAGTGAAACACGCTATTTGACTGTCCCGTTCCTCTTCTCACATTAAGTGCCAGTATTTGACTTTAATCTTCGTGCTTCATCGTCTAACAGGAAATCTTTTTTCTCGTTGCGTCCCGGTAAGTTATCTGTGTTTACGTGTCCTGTTTTTCCGCGATTTCCAAGACCAAGACCGATATGCTGACATTCTATATACTATTCATCGCGATCAGCCACCGTGTGTGGTGTCGGCTGTTTGATGATACTCAGAGTTAGATATCTGATTTTATCGAGGTCACTGCTAATCGCGTCAAAGGTTCTTTTCATCCAAAATTTCAGTTGGCTGATGATCAGGAACTTCTCCATCTCTCTCAGTTGGCCTGGGAATGATTGGTAACAAATAAAATTAAAAGGATTTTTTTTCACAATGGATGCAAAGTGCAATCATCAGTTCTCTCTTCACCACGTTCTCCGCCATCTTTCGCCCGGTCCTTCGTCCTACCACTATTTCTTCTCCTCCAATTTTGCATGCGTGGTTTATATACGAAGCCTCCTAATAGATTAAAAACACTTGTAACCACCAGTCCTTGTATCAGAGCCCCTACTTCCAGCCGCGCGAGAACAGATCACCGTCATCAAATAATCGTGCATCCCGATGTAGATCATTGTGTAGTTGTTTGTTAAACGGCGCGTCTGTAATTTGAACAGTTCACAAGTCAGTGCTCATTGAGGAAAAACAGAAAGAGTAAATTTATCAAAATTCGTAGTAACAGAAGATTATTTGGCCGTTAGCATACATTGGCTTATGCCAAATCTCAGTGGTTCATGCAAACATATTGAAAGCAGACCTTTTTAGACAAAAGCCTGGGCTTGATTATAACGAGACTAACAATCGTCCTCCTTGAAGGTAAGTTCTCTGTGCTTCATTATTCCTCGGACAAGTTGCCGTGCAGCCGAGAAGCCGGCTTTCCTTCATTTACTTAACCATTCGCCAACAGCGGCCGCCTCCCCGCGCCCCCCCCGCCCCCTCGCTTCCCCGCGCCTGCTTCGGAAATATTATTATTTTTAAGTCGCATGTACCTCGCAGCCCTCTGCGCGTCCTCCGTCCTTCCCTCTTTCCCTCTAACCTTGCAGCCCCGGCCTTTGTGCCGCGAGGAAGCTTTGTGCCTGGCGATGTCTCCAAGGGCGTGTAACTTTCTTGTTCCCTTCGTCTTCTCTCTTTGGAAATCAGTCTCGATTAAATGTCCTTTTTATTAGCCTTGGTTAGGCCAATTCCAGCTAAAAAGGTTTTGTGTTTTATGAATGCCCACATGAAAAACCTCCAGGTGATATAAATGTCTCTTTTTTATTGTCTTATTATTTATTGCAGCAAGATATTTTTCATGACGTACCTCTTCGTAAGTAGAGTTTTAAGTGTTACTTTTCTAATTAAAACGTTTCCCAATAGATACTTACGTTTTTTCCCCACGTAAAGTCCGTCGCCTGTCGAGCTTCTATCCCCGGAGGTGACAAGACGAATAAAGTCCTTGAGAACTGAAGACAGAGGGGAAGGAAGAGGAAAGCTGAGGGAGAAGAAAGGGCAGCTGGAGAAAAAGAGAGAAAAAGAAAAATGCCAAATAAATAGCACTATTCTTCATGCAGCGATTGAGAATAAAAATACAGGCGAGCAGTCATGACCTGCTTTTAGTCGAAAAGATGCGGGAGATTTGCGAAACCTTATGATAAAGAAAGGAGAAGAGGAACCCCCGACTTGGAGAGGGAGAAAAGGAAGGAGACCGTCGTTGGGAAGCCTGAGGCAGTACACCCTTGAAACACACCTTTGGGTCGAGGACAAGGAGGACTGATGCTGTCAGGTACCCCCCCCTCCCTCTCTCTCTCTCTTTCTCTCTCTCTCTCTCTCTCTCTCTCTCTCTCTCTCTCTCTCTCTCTCTCTCTCTCTCTCTCTCTCTCTCTCTCTCTCTCTCTCTCTCTCTCTCTCTCTCTCTCTCTCTCTCTCTCTCTCTCTCTCTCTCTCTCTCTTCTCTCTCTTCTCTCTCTCTCTCTCTCTCTCTCTCTCTCTCTCTTCTCTCTTTCTCTCTTTCTCTCTCTTCTCTCTCTCTCTCTCTCTCTCTCTCTCTCTCTCTCTCTCTCTCTCTTCTCACTCTCACTCACTCACTCACTCACTCACTCACTCACTCTCACTCAGTCTCACTCAGTCTCACTCTCACTCTCTCTCTCTCTCACTCTCTCCCACGCTCTCTCTCTCTCTTTCTGTGTGTGTGTGTGTCTGTATCTATCTATCTGTTTATATCTATCTATCTGTCTGTCTATCTTGGGTGCTGTCAGTCTCTCTCTCTCTCTCTCTCTCTCTCTCTCTCTCTCTCTCTCTCTCTCTCTCTCTCTCTCTCCTCTCTCTCTCTCTCTCTCTCTCTCTCTCCTCTCTCTCTCCCTCTCTCTCCCTCTCTCTCCCTCTCTTCTCCCTCTCTCTCCCTCTCTCTCCTCTCTCTCTCCCTCCCTCCCTCAGATATCTGATTTGCAACATTTCCTCCGGCTTGACCTCCGCCACCTTCATTGCGGCCTCATTCTGCCCGCCCCTCTGGTTTGGCTCCTTCGTTCTGTTATCTCTACCTTATCTTTTGCTTTGACCAAAAACTTCTGTGCATAATTAAAGCCATGAAGGCGTCTATAGTGTGCTTTATGGCCTTGTTCTTTCTTTTCTGCAAATCTGTCCCTGAGTCAGACGCCGTTTCCAGTCTCTCCGCTGTCGCCTCTGTGCCCCCATCCTTACCCACCGCCTCATCCCCTGCCTTCATGCTCGCTATCCTTCCACGCTGGAGCCCTCTGTGCCCAGGTTGGAGTCCGGGCTCCCTGTTAACGTGCCGGGTCGCCCTGTGCCCGTGTTGAGCCCTGAATATGAGGGCGCGTGGCGGCTGATGACAGGGTGGACACGGGAGGTGATGAGAGGGTCGCGTCGTGGTGACATGGCGCGCGTGACCCGGGCTTGCTGCTCCGGGTGTCATCGCAGCGCCGAGGGTAATGGCGGGCTGGAATGACGCTTTACTTAATGGACGTCCCGGTGCGAGTGAGGCCCAAGGACCGTCAACGGTCCTTTTGATGT
>NW_020870911.1:1717179-1719679 GCF_003789085.1 Penaeus vannamei | reverse complement strand
GCCATTGTATGGTGAAGCAAGGCTGCCGCGGTTACCTGGCCGGCGAGGGTAATTAGAAGCGGGAAGCGGGCGAGCGGGAGCACATGTGCTTGTGGACGCTGTCTTGTTTATGACAAGAACGCGCTGACAGCCTAATCATGGGCTGAACGGCGAGGCGGACCTGGACGCAGCGGGGGGAGGAAGGGCAGAGGGCCTCGCGAGGACGCGGGCCTTCCTTCAGGCTTAGCCATTTTCTATGTGGTTAGCCCTGTACGGGAGGCGACCAGGTGGGGCGGCCGGTGGATGCTTTGGGCGGGGAGCTTGATAATTGGGGGGGGGGGGGCGGCTGCGAGGGATTCACGAGAAGGCGACTTAATGGCTTCCTTTGTGATGATGTGAAACTGGGGAGTTTAAACGAATTTGAAGAAGGGGAGGGGCTTAGTGTGCGGCGGGAGGCGGGGCACGCTGGGAAGAAGGCTCCTCCATAGGCCTAGACAAGGTGGTGTAAGCCTAGCCTCCAGCCTGTGATGCGCTAATCGCCCATTACAGGCCGTAGTCATGAGCAGCGGAGACGGCTAATGTGACATCTAAAATGCTCAAAGCGTGAGTTAGTGATATTGACGCGCGGGCTGGGATTGCCTGCGTCTTTTTTCTTTTTGTCTCGCCTTCCCAGGTGTCCTTCCTCGGTCGCCGCCGCCGCCTTCTCCCTCGCCTTCGGGTGCTTCCCAGGATCCGAGGCGGCGCTCCCTGGCCGTATGAAGAGCCGGCGACTGCTGCCCTTGTGCCTGCCCTCTGCGTCAGGGCGGGAGCGCCGTTCGGCCCAGCCCCTCCGCCCGCTCCTCTACCTGGATCCCCAAGGGCTTCGCCGTCAGCACCTGTTGCATGAGGGAAGAAGGGAGTGGGTGGGCGACGAAGAAGGGGAGGAGGAGAGGGTGTAGGAGTTTTGTAGGAGTGAAAGAAGAAAAATGGAGAAAGGAGAACAGGGTGACGGAGGAGGTGGAAGAGAGTTAGAGGACCATTCTAGCTTAAATGAGAGCGAATGGTGTCTGTGACATACCCCGGGTACAGATTTATTTGACAATGTCGCTTCAGAAATCTTGGTTTGTCAAGCGTCGATATGGACACTAAATATTTTAAGGTTCCTGCGTCACCGTTCATCGCCACCGCTGTCATCTGGTACGGCCGATACCATCCGTCTGGATATATTGGGTTATGTCGTAATGCTGATTCCTGCAAGAACTTGCCTCATGCGAAAGGCCACTCCCTTGAGCCGCTGGACGGAGGCCCTTTTGTCCGCGATGCCCTGACAGGCGAAGGAAATGCTGCGGCCTGGAACTATGCTCCCTCTCGTCCAGACGAACCGCATAGTTCACCAGTTTTCCTAGTTGCTTTAGATGCGGGAAAGGTTTCATTACGCTGTGGCCATACGATAAAACGGAGTGCAACGTGAGAATAGCAGTGCTTTAAAACTCTCTTGCTCAATAGGTTTTAATTAGAATTGAAGCACAATGAAAAGATAAAAAATGGTCGAAAACTGAACCGTTGTCATACGATTTCTTACAGGAAATGCATACTGTTCTACATAAAAAACGTGCATGCGAAGTCGAAGCGAACAGGAAACGTTTTTCGACGCCGCGGTTGCATTACAAAAGCCTACAGGTGTGACTTGTAACAAATAACGGAACGGAATAAGTTCCTGCGAGTCTCTTTTGCCGATACTTGACCTTGGGTTTGAATCCCAGCTGAGACGTAGCATAAACGTTAGTGATTTTCTCATGATGATTATGATAAGAGATTGCCTTTTTGCTATTATTGCTACTACTATTGTCTACTATTGTTAATACTGCCTTTGTTGACAGTTACCTTTATTAATACCGCTACAGCGGGAATTAAGTTTATTACTGTTGTCTTCACTAACGTTGTTAGTATCTTTTTTCAGTAGAAGTGTTGACGATGGTAATAAAAACAGGTCATTATAGTTCTTATAATGATCGCTATCGGCATGTCTTTGATGTTATCGTTATTATTGTTGCTACTGCACATGATAAAGGTTTTTCTGTTATCGCTGTTGTTATTGTTGTTAATTTTGCTTTTCTTTGTGTTCCTGCCACCTTATTGTATCAGTTATCATTCTCAGTATTTACTGTAACAGCAGTAAGGTTAATGTTGCTTGTAGAATTTGTGATATCATAATATTGCAATACTTGTACCGGCATTAATAGAATTGATATTTGTAATTCTATTTTTTGCACCAGCAGTAATAATAGCATTAGGTATAGTGTGTAGCAGTGCTACATAAATGTATAAGTGTATAATACACGGGAAACATAATTACAGATCTAAATTTCATTTTTGCTCTAAGTGAATTATAGATAAATATTTCCATATAAAGTAGAGCTAGGGAGATTATCTCGGTGGTTAATATGACGAAATGCAAAACTACGAATGACAGCGCCTGTCAGCCTTTCGGTGTCTCGGTCATTTATGATGAATTCCAAGGCGCTCGTCCCTCAAGTCGTCC
>NW_020870911.1:1697469-1701903 GCF_003789085.1 Penaeus vannamei | reverse complement strand
GATAGATAGAAGATAGATACATAGATAGATAGATACGATAGAGATACATAATTAGATACATACATATATACTACATATATAGATACGATAGGATAGATAGAATATGATAGATAGATCGATAGAATAGATAGATAGATAATAGATAATAGATAGATTAGATATAAGACATATTAATCGTACGTTAATTTTATGTACGTTATATAATATACATACATTATACACACACAACAGGCACCACGCATCACCATCTAATACTAAAAAATATATTGTGTATTATATATTGTGTGTGTGTGTGTGTGTGGTGTGTGTGGTGTGGTGTGTGTATATTATAATTATATATATAAATATATATAAATATAATATATATATATATATATACATACATATATATATATATAAATAATAATATAATATATATATAAATAATATAAATAATATAAAATAATATATAAATATATATAATATATATAATATATTATATTCACAATGACGTGTGTGTGTTGTGTGTGTGTGTGTGTGTGTTGTGTGTGTGTATGTGTGTGTGTGGTGTGTGTGTGTGTTGTGTGTGTGTGTGTTGTGTGTGGTGTGTGTGTGTGTGTGTTGTATGTTGTGTTGTGTGTGTGTTGTGTGTGTGTGTGTATACATATATATGGATGATTATATTTCTCTCTATTATATATATTTATTAGCTCTACAAGATCTGCAAATCCATCCTCTTAAGCCCACGAACAGCGGCCGATTCGCGCGGGCTGGCAGCGAGCCGTCGACGCAGCGATTGATAGTTTGTCTTAATAAATCCAAACGTCTGTCAGGGACTCGACGCGACTCGATCCCTGTACTCCCCTCCGCCGCTGCTCCCGCGTCGATCCAGCCGCGATGATCAATAGGCCATCACACAATTGCCTTGATCAGCGCGCCCGTCGCCTCCAAACGCAATGCGATCCGGACGAGACGTTGACCAAATCAGGCGGTTTGGAAAGGGGGATGATAATGCTCTTCCACTCTCCCGCCCTCGCCCACTCCGCTTCTCTTGGTTCTGCTTCCTGAAAGAAATAGAAAGGGTGAATGGAGAAGAGGGAAGGAGGACCGGAGGAGAAAGAGATAAGAAGCTGAAGGGAGTGAGAAAATGGGGAGAAAGACAGAGCGCAGAGCAGAGAGAGAGCAGAGAGAGAGCGCAGAGCAGATTTCGAAGGAGATGAGCAGAGAGAAGAGAGATGAGACAAGAGAGAGAGAGAGAGAGAGAGAGAAGAGAGAGAGAGAGAGAGAAGAAGAGAGTAGAGAGAAAAGGGAGGGAGGACGAGAGAGAGAGAAAGAGAGAAACAAACAGACCGACATATAGACACAGTTAGAGAGGAAAAGACAAGGGAAGAGAAAGAGACGGAGACACAGACAGACAGGTCACGTCAAACATCAAATTCTTCTTACCTATACAAAGGCCAGCCACTTCGACCCTGCGGCTGCGTCTTCTCATCCACTCTTCCTGCGACTAAAACAAAAGGAAGCCAAGACTCTTATGGAAGAATAATCGCGCAAAAATCATACGTCACACAGATATATGATATATACCCTCTTAAAAGTAAAGATAGACTAGGTTTTGCAAAAATATCTGAAAGATCTGTGTGCGATAGGCTAGATAAAATGAAAACGTAAATGCATACCTGAGCACAGACATACGAATACATACATACATTACATGTGTGTGTGTGTGTACGAATATATAGTATATATATATATATATATAATATATATATATATATATATATATATATATATAATATAAATAAACATTAATATATATACATATATACATATACATATACACACACACACACACCACACACACACACACACACACAACACACACACACACACACACACATATATATATATATATATATATATATATATATATATATATATATATATATATACTATATATAATATATATATAATATATATATATATATATATATATATATATATATATATATATATATATATATATATATATATATATATATATATACATATAGTATTGTATATATATATTATATATATATATATAATATATATATATATATATATATATTATATATATATATAGACATATATATATACATGACATTACATATAAACATATTCACACACATAATATTACTATATGCCTTTGTGCATGCCTTTATACTTCATATCCCTGTGTGTGACGTGTGTTTCTTGACTATAATTGAAGTTGGATATAAGGTTTATGTGTTTCTAAAAGAGAAATGTGCAAGGCGAGTGTGAGGGAGGGAGAGGGAGAGGGAGAGAGAGAGAGAGAGAGAGAGAGAGAGAGAGAGAGAGAGAGAGAGAGAGAGAGAGAGAGAGAGAGAGAGAGAGAGAGAGAGAGAGAGAGAGAGAGAGACGAGAAGAGAGAGATCAGAGACAAAGCCAGAGACAGAGAAAGACATAGAGAAGAAGAGAAAGAGAGAGTCAGGTTGAGATAAAGTCAGACAGAGAAAGACATAGAGAAGACGAGAGAGAGACAGAGAGAGAGTCAGGTTGAGATAAAGTCAGACAGAGAAAGACATAGAGAAGAAGAGAGAGAGAGAGAGTCAGGTTGAGATAAAGTCAGACAGAGAAAGACATAGAGAAGACGAGAGAGACAGAGAGAGAGAGTCAGATAGAGATAAAGTCAGACAGAGAAAGACATAGAGAAGAAGAGAGAGAGAGAGAGAGTCAGGTTGAGATATAGTCAGACAGAGAAAGACATAGAGAAGAAGAGAGAGAGAGAGAGAGAGTCAGATAGAGATAAAATCAGACAGAGAAAGACATAGAGAAGACGAGAGAGAGACAGAGAGAGAGAGAGTCAGATAGAGATAAAGTCAGACAGAGAAAGACATAGAGAAGAAGAAAGAGAGAAAGGCAAACAGACAGATACAGAGACAGAGAGAGACAGCGGCAGTTCCTGGTGGAAAGCACTGCGGCATAGTAAATAGAATTTAATATATATATCTCCGCGCGGGCAACCGAGCGTCATTCACACTAAAGTGATATTAACGCAAGCTGGATTTTGTTGCGAGGTTGCCTATTTCCGCTTGCATCTCCATTACGCTTCATTTCTTGCATTTCTTAATTATTCCGTTTTCGCCTGTGGTCTGTACCTGTTTTCTCTCTCCTTCATTTCTGTTGCAAGGTAAATCACAGCCTCCGTCCCTCAAAGTGTATGGAGTTTCCGGAGCTTCTGCAGATGAGAATTCGACAATGTTCGTGGATGTGGGAAAGTTTTCCATATCAGTGTTTGTGCTTTTATGCAGTTATTTGTTGTTGCATTGGATGAAAATGCACCTGGATTTGAAGTACTGACCTCAAATCGGGGAAATTTTAAGGAACAACTTGTATCTGAGATTGTCTGTTTATATGATGCGCGTCTGTAGACCCGCGTGAAGGGATATGCAACAGTCATATACGTATAAGTATAATAAGCGTTTGTTCCTCTAACTAATCTTCCACCATTCTCTTCTTCCTTCTTATTCTCCTAAAAAGTAGAATAAAAAAAGTAAAATTAAAGAAGAAAAATAAATAATAATAGATAAAAAGAAGAAAAATCATAAAGAAAAAAGACAAGAAAAAGAAAATCAAGAAAAGAAAAGAAAAGAAAAATACATATACATATATACACCCTTCATTACCGACGTCTCCTGAAAAAAAAACGCGCATTCCCTCTCTTCAAAGTCTCGCTCCATACCTACTGCGCGAAGAGTTAATGAGGCCTGTTAATACCACAAGCAATTTTCCGCTGGTTATCTCGGGAGATTTGGATAACGCAGGCAGGTTTCGTTGCCGGGAGAGGAAATGCGGACCGCCTGACAGATTGAAACTTTCCAATATCACGGCGAATGATTTCGGAAATGGTATAGACAATGCTTTGGAAGGTAAAAAAAAAAAAAGAGAAAAGAGAGAGAGAGAGAGAAGAGAAGAGAGAGAGAGGGAGGGAGAGACAGAGAGAGAGAGAGGGAGAGACAGACAGAGAGAGAGAGGGGGGAGGAGAGACAGACAGACAGAGAGAGAGAGAGAGAGGGGAGAGACAGACAAAGAGAGAGAGAGTTGGTTGGCAGACTTCGTTTTATGGTTTGCTTGCTTTCTTTGATTTTATTTTTTGAATCGTTTTGTTCTTTTTTTAATCTTTTATCGCATCGGACTCTACTGATCTGTTACATATCATACAATGAATAAATATTTTTTTTTTTAGCTTTATCAAGTTCATTAACCGAAAGACCAGAGCATGCAACGCAAATCAACACAATATGCTCTCTGTATTTCAGCTCTGAAGTCCTACAAAAAAATGTTAATAGAACCTCATTCAAAGCAATACCATCGCGATTATCAGCTCTCATGATTTAGTTAACGAATTCAATTACCATTAGCATCATTCATTAGCATCACTCATTTCTCATA
>NW_020870911.1:1652469-1654969 GCF_003789085.1 Penaeus vannamei | reverse complement strand
CATTGCCATATGGATGGCTTTGATCCAAAATAGCAAATTGACGGAAATGTACACGTACGTAACTATCATGTAACGGGACGTGGTAGATGTGAATGGTACAGAACAGTACACGCATTTCAGAAGTATTTTATAAATGGTAACCAGTAATTATGAATAATCTCCAGGATATAGAGGATAAACTTAAATTCTTATTTCGGTTCACGTAATATTTACCCACGCAAATATCAGGTCACTCGAGGAGACGAGAAGAATTCACAATAGGGGCTCGACTTCACAGTTGATAATAAGATGATGGTAATGAGTGATAATGATAATAGTTGACAATAGGTATTACCAAGAGTTACCAAACGTTATCATTATCGGTTACCTAGGTTGTTAATGGTCATTGTTAACGGTGATTAACGCCCCACCATGATAATATATCGTTAGTGTATAAAGTTATACCAACGTCTAATTAAAAGTTGAAGTAGATATGTAATTACATACCACTGAATTTTACGATAAATGAAAAAATAACCAGCAAATTAATCTAAAATAGACGGTCAAAGAGCTGGAAAAGAGTAATTTAACCAATCCATCAAAGAAACGGAAAATGTTTGCATGTTTGCCTAACATTTTTTTTTTTTACTTTTTTATTTCAGAGAATTTTATCCTGGAATTAATGTAGTGATTATTGTTTTACGCAATATGATAGAATTCAGCATCATTTGTGTGATTTCTTATGTCCTGATATTTTGAGAAAATGAAGGCAAGAGCGGAAGGCAAAGTGCGTGTTTCAAAGTGTTTTTTTCGCCTTTCCATACATAATTCTGTGTATCTTTTCCTCCCACCTCCTTCCTTATTCTCTTTCTATTCTCTCTCTCTCTCTCTCTCTCTCTCTCTCTCTCTCTCTCTCTCTCTCTCTCTCTCTCTCTCTCTCTCTCTCTCTCTCTCTCTCTCTCTCTCTCTCTTCCTTTTCATTTACCCTTTATACCTCTTCCTCCCCCTTTTTTAAAATTTCATCTT
Organism: Penaeus vannamei; assembly: GCF_003789085.1. Lineage (NCBI taxonomy): Eukaryota > Metazoa > Arthropoda > Malacostraca > Decapoda > Penaeidae > Penaeus > Penaeus vannamei. The sequence goes on along the minus strand of NW_020870911.1, from coordinate 1,653,964 downwards.
TAGCAAACGGTCCTAAAGATGCAAATGAGATGGCGGAGGCAGAAAAAAGGGAAAAAATAAAAAAAGGTAAATATATTTACTTAATTCCCAGTGGATACCGGTGCTCGCGTGGCACAGAATCTCCAAGAGTGGCACTGTGGGAGGCGTCCTCACTCACCCAAGGGAATATAGGTCTTATGAGATAGCGTTTTTATTACTATCATTGAATAATCGAGGAATAATCGTCTGTATATAATTTATAAATCACGATTCTATGACAATGATAATGGTATTAACTGATATGATACAGATAAACACCTTTTTTATTATTATTCTTATCATCATACCAAAAAAGCAATGATATAGGCAGTGGCACTTCTAAATTATAATCACAGTGACAACAATTATCACACCGTCAGTAACAATATTAGGGATAATAATTAATATTAGCACTACTACATATGGTAATATTAATACTGCTTGAAAAAAATAGCTTATTCGTTTATAATCTAATTTCATTTTCAGTGAGTAAAAGGTAATTCTATTATTATCCATGCTATATGTTGATGATAAGCATAACCCTAAATGTAATACGAATGAGAAAAAAAATACGTTCTTATGAAATAATTAAAAGTCCAAGTGTCCTTACTTCACTGGATTCTAAGAGAGGTAAGTTATTAAATGACAAGAAAACGCTGTAATTGTAATGCGAAAGGAAAGTCTGTTGTGAGGGGAAAGGGGAAGTAAGTTTAATGATGATTAATGAAAGATATTCAATAAGCAAACTGGCACTCATCTCCATATGAATTATCATTATCTTTCTTTTTTATTATCATTGTTTTTACTATTGCTTTCACTTCCATTATCTTTACAACAATAATAGTAGAAGAAGTAGAAGAATGATAATAAGGGGTTATATGGAGGTGATAACAACAAAAATAATAATTTGACAATAAAACGTATAATCACCCGATAAACTCTACGGGGTCATTCCGCCGCGTTTCATTAACCGAATGCACATTTCAGTTTTGTCCGAGCTTCATTTCCGTAAAATAATTGTAATCGAGCCTTAATCTTCTTCAGAAAGGAAAATCTTTCCATCAAATAAACTTACAAGATTTTAAAGTGTAGGTGAATGATTATGGTTTAAAAAAAATCGCTACAATGGAAAAAGGAAATATAAAAGAAATGATGATAATGGAAAAAAAATAAAATGTTGATGAAATTGATGAATGCAGAGACCAGAGGACCTTGATATTAATAAATCACAAAATAATGACAGAAAAGATATGTTTCAATAATGCAGAAAAGTTAATATTAATCATGAATATACTACTAATAACATGAAATATCAGGAATCTAGTCGTTCATGTCAACTTGTTTGATTATGAACATTTTTATTTCTTATTATCATGTTCTTATAAGAGAAAAACATATGAACATTAAAATTGTAATAATATCAATGGTAATACCACAACAGCGGATGATAATAATGCGGATGACAATATCTATAATG
>NW_020870911.1:1637469-1639969 GCF_003789085.1 Penaeus vannamei | reverse complement strand
AAAAACAGAGATAGTAAATATAAGAGCAAGCGGCGGCGTCTGCATTCCTGTGCATGGCGGGCTTTTGTCATGCAAGGTTGCCACTTCGGCTCGTGCTCTGGGGGAAGGGGGGAGTGAGGCAGGGGGGGACTGGGGATTTTATTCCTTTCTGGTGTATAAGGAATGAAATTATAGTTTAACTTTTAAAAATCTGATTTCTTTGGAGATGAGATGAGGAATAATAGATACGGAATCGGAACAGCTGACAACGACGCCACGCGCGCTTCCATTATCATTATTGCCCCGTTATTCAGCGCCGAAAAAAAGAAAAAAATACAGTTTTATCCAAATTCAATTCTAATGCAACCCGATTTTGGCGCCAAATCGGTAATTAAATAACCGTTACGCATTTATTTTTCATTCTTTTTCAGACATCTTTTTTTAGAGAGAGAAAGCCAAGACATATAAACAACAATTAAATATATTCTCCTATTTTTTTTTATTCATCGGGTAAGGCCCTTGTTCGAATCTACCCGGAACTAAAGAAAACGGAGCCTTTGATGTTATTGTAAGTAAAAGAAGAAAAACGAAAAAAAAAATACGTGTGTGAGAGCTCTGAAGCGAGACCTATTGATCAGAGTGACGCACAAGCAGAGAGCGGCTGGCTGTCACTCCCCCCTTCCCCTCCCCCTTTCCCTCCCCTTCCTCTTCTCCCTTCCCCCTTCTTTATCTTTTCCTTCTCTTTCTTTTATCTTCTTTTCTTTTCCCCTTCTCTTTCTCATCCCTTTCCTCTCTTTTCCCGTTCCCTTCCTTCCTCTTCTCTTCCCTTCCCTCCCACTCCTCCTTCCTCATCCCCCTTTTCCTTCCTCACCCTTCCCCTTCCCCTTCTTTTTCTTTTTTTTCCTCCCCCCTTCTCTCCTCCCTCCCCTTCCCTCCCTCTTCTCTTCTCCTTCCCTCTTTTTCTCTTCCCTCACCCTCTCCCTTCCCATTCTTTCGTTTCCCCTTCTCCGCCTCCTCCTTCCCCTTTCGTTTTCCTTTCGCTTATCTCGACTTTTTTATAACCCTTTCCTTAATATTTTTCCTTATTCTTACCTCCCTTCCTCCTTCATTTTACCTTCCTCTCCCTCTTCTTCTAATCTGCTTTTCGTCTCTTCACCCTTTTCTTATCTATCCCTTTCCCCATATCCTCTTTCGTGTCAGTTTTCCCTTTCCCTGTTTCCCTTTCTCTCTTCATTCCATTTCTTTCTCTCCTCCTTCTCCTTCTCCTTCCCCTTTCCCTCTCCTTATTACTCCCTTCTTTACTTGTTTCCCTATCCACCCTCCCTCTTTCCTCTCCCCTCCTCCCTTTCCCATCCCCTCCCTCCCTTCCCTCTCCTCTCCTTCCCTATCCCACCCTCCCCTCCTTTCCTTCTCCCTCCTCCTTTCCCTTCCCTCCCACCTTTCCCTTTTCCCCCTCCTTCCCCCCTCTCCCTCCCTCCCTTCCCTCCCTTCCTCCTTTCCTCTCCCCTCCTCTCTTCCCTCCCCTCCCTCCTCCTCCCCCCCCTAAAATACACATCATCATCATCACGTTGTTGACCTACATACCGGAAAGGAGGAGGGGGGGAGGGGGGGGGGGAGGGGGAGGGAGGAGGAGGAGGGGAGGGGGTCTTAGAGGGGTTTTCTAAAAAAAAAAAATCTTAGGGAGGGAGGGAGGGAGGGGGGGAGGAGCAGGAGGAGGGAGGGAGGGAGGGAGGGGGGGGAGAAGGAGGGAGAGAGGAAAGGAGAGAAAGGAGGAAAGGGAGACGGATAAGAAGAGGGAGAGAAGGAGGCGGGGGTGGATGGAAGGAAGGAGTGGGAAAGAGAAAGAAAGAGAAGAGAGAGAGAGAAGAAAGAGACAGACAGACAGACAAAAACAGACAGATATAAACAGAAATAAAGAGAAAGAGACCGAGAAACAGATAAATAGAAAGACAGACACAGAGAAAGAAGACATACCAAACAAACAGAGAAATCAACAAATCAACCAACATCACAGGGACAACTCTCCTCGCCAAACCAATAAATCTAAACAACTTAGCCAACAAACAACAAAGAATAGAGACAAACAAACAAACAAATACATAAATTAGCGCAAATCCGTAGCCACCTTGAACACACAAAGCGAATGCCATAAATAAAAACAAATAGTAATAACAACAGCAACAATAGCAATAACGATATATAATATAATAATAATAATAATAATAATAATAATAATAATAATAATAATAATAATAATAATAATAATATAATAATATGATAATGATAATACGAATAATATAATAACGATATTAAAATAAATAATAATAATAATAATAATGATGATAATGATAATAAAAATAATAATAATAATAATAATAATAATAAATTAATAATAATAATAATAATAAAATAATAAATATAATAATAATAATAATAACAATAATACAAAAACAACACATAATAACAGTAAAAAACACCATGAATAACAGATCAAAGACAAAATCGCAAATACATTTTTTTT
>NW_020870911.1:1627469-1634969 GCF_003789085.1 Penaeus vannamei | reverse complement strand
AACCCACATAAATAAATGAATTATCGACATGTGAGTAAATAAACGAAATGCGTGAAAAGAGAGTAAACATACATAAAATATATTATAAAAAGGAAATACAAGTACAGACGCGGAATATATGTACAGAAAACAGGATATTTTTTTGAAAAACGAAGATTTAAAAGAACCAATACCTGTGCAGAAGGCGCCATAGTTCGGGGTCTTACCTGTAAATGGAAAAAAAATATCATTAAATGGATGAACAGGTGGTAGTGCAATATAATGACAATATCAAACTAATTATACTAATTATTTAACACAACTACTGTTACTACTACTAATAGAGAGAGGGAGAGAGAAAGAGAGGATGGAGGGATGGAGGGAGAGAGGGAGAGGGAGGGAGGGAGGGAGGGAGGGGAGGGAGGGAGGGAGGAGGGAGGGAGGGAGAGGGAAGGGAGAGGGAGAGGGAGAGGGAGAGAGAGAGAGAGAGAGAGAGAGAGAGAGAGAGAGAGAGAGAGAGAGAGAGAGAGAGAGAGGAGAGAGAGAGAGAGAGAGAGAGAGAGAGAGAGAGAGAGAGAGAAGAGAGAGAATGGAATTAGAAAGAAGAGAAAGAAAAAAAAGAAAGAGAAAACGAAAAAAAAATGAAAAAAAGAGAGAACGAGAATCAACGAGGAAACAGAATAAAATAGAAAAAGAGACCCCAAGTCACCCTCTTCCCTCCTCCCCCTCACACCCACCCACACCCACCCACACACTCACCACTCACCCCCCCCCCTTCCCTTCGTCAGCCCTCTCCCCTGTGTTTACTGGAGCCGTAAAGGGGGGGGGGAGAAGCAGTCAGCGGATGCCCGACCCCAGCTGACCTTGCTGCCAAAACAAGGCGGGTCAGGCAAGGTCACGTGATGGCCAAACAGTAAAATTTGCAGACCAAGACGGAGGCTGAGGAGGAGGAAGAGGAGGAGGAGGAGGATAGGGAGGAGGAGGAAGTGGAGGGAAAAGAGAAGGGAAGGGGAAGGGGAATAACAATAATAATAATATAATAAATAATAACAATAATAATAATAATAATAACAATAATAATAATAATAATAATAATAATAATAATAATAATAATAACATATAATAAATAATAATAATAACAATAATAATAATAATAATAATAATAATAATATAATAATGATAATAATAACAATGATACTCATAATAACAATAATAATAGTAATAAAAGACAGGAAAAAGAAAAAAAAAAAAAGAAAAAAGAGACGGCGAGGTAGAATAATTATAATAATAGGAAAAAAGAAGAAGCAGAAGACGAAGAAGAACAAAGAAGAAGAATGGGAGGAAGAGGAGGAGGAGGAGGAGGAGGCGCGTTTGTGCTACACAACTTCTCTCTCGAGGGTGGTGAGTGCCTGGGGGGGGGGGGGGGGGCTCTCCCTCTCCCTATTTTCTTCTGGTCTCTATTCTTTTCCTTTTCATTTCTCATTTCATTCCTCGTCCCTCCTCTTCCCATCCTCCCTCCCGCCCGACCTTCTTCATTTCCTCCTTCCCTCCGTTCCTTCCTTCCTTCTCTCTCTCTCTCTCTTTGTTTAAATGTGTTCTTTTTATTATCATATTTGTTTTTTTCATTCCATTCACCTCTCCCTCCTCTCTTCCCCCCTTTCTTTGGCCAGTTTGTCAGATAGACAGAAAGACAGACAGACACACACCTACTTATTTTCATTCTCTCTCTCTCTCTCTCTCTCTCTCTCTCTCTCTCTCTCTCTCTCTCTCTCTCTCTCTCTCTCTCTCCCCCATCTCCCTCTCCATCCCTCCTCCGTCACTCCCTCCCTCCCCTCTCCCTCCCTCTCCCTCTCTTCCTTCCTCCCCTCTCTCCCTCTCCCACTCCCATCCCTCCCCCATCCTCCACAATAACACGCACACACCTCGCATACACAACATACCCATCTCGTACACACCCGTGATCCGTGCATTCATCCGTTCCTCCGTCCGTGCGTGCGTGCGTGCGTGCGGGCGAGCGTGGGCTGGTGCCAGGTGACGTCATCGCCCGGCCCGAAGGTGTAGCGCCGCCTATTTCACCTTCACCTGCGTGACACCTGGGATCGCGTTCATGTGATTTCCCTTCCTCTCTCCTTCCCCCGTCTCCCTTCTTCTTATCCTCTCTCCTCTTCTACTCTTCTCTCTTCTCTGCTTTCTTCTTTCATTCTTCTATCTCCTATTCTCTCTCTGATTCTCTTTCTCTCTCTCTCTCTCTCTCTCTCTCTCTCTCTCTTCTCTCTCTCTCTCTCTCTCTTCTCTCTCTCTCTCTCTCTCTCTCTCTCTCTCTCTCTCTCTCTCTCTCTCTCTCTCTCTCTCTCTCTCTCTCTCTCTCTCTCTCTCTCTCTCCTCTCTCACTCTCTCACTCTCTCACTCTCTCTCTCACTCTCAACTCTCACTTCACTCTCTCACTCTCTCTCTCTTCTTCTCTTCTTCTCTCTTTCTCTCTCCTCTCTCTCTCCTCTACTCCTCTCTCTCACTCTCACTTCTCGTCTCTGCTCATCCCTTCACATCTCTTCCGTCTCCTACTTTCCCCCTTTTTCCCTTCCCCGCATCTTTATAACTTCTCTTCGATTCTCTCTTTCTCTTCTCTCATCCTCTTTCTCTTCTCCCATTTACTCCTGTCCTCCATTTCCCTCTTTCCTCCCTTCTCCCCTTTTCTCTCTCTCTCCTTTCCTTTCTCCTTCCCTTTATTTTCATATCCCGTTTTCCCTTCCTACTCTCTTCCTCCCTCCTTAGCCTCCCTCAACCCCCTACTTTGTATCCTAATTCCCCCTCCCTCCCTCCCTCCCCCGCCCACACCCCTACACGACACCCATCTACCCCCTCGCCCCTCCCCACCAATGCTCGCTTACCCCATTCTCTGTGCCTCCCAAACGCCTTGCCCTACCCACGACCTTGCCCTTATATCACCTGCTTCCATCTCCGGTCCTTGCCTTAGACACCTCAGTCCCCATTTCTCTTTAACTCCCCCTCCCCTGCCACCCTCCCTTCCCATTTCCCCATAGCCCATAACCCTTCCCCCTACCGCCCCTCCCCATTTCCCCATAACCCTTTCCCATTTCCATGATTTCCTTCCCTTCCCTTCCCTATTTCTCAACACCCCCATACCCCTTCCCCTCTCTATTCCCTTCAACCCTCCTCCCTTCCTCCCTTCCCATGCCTATACAAGCCTCTACCTTCCCTCCCCCATCCCTCCCTTTCCCTTACCCCTTTTCCTCTCTCCCCAAAGCCTCTATAACCCTTTATCTTCCCTTCCCCTCCCTCCCCTTCCCCCTCCCCTACCCCAACCCACCCTTCTCCCTCCCTCCTTCCCTTCCCTCCTCTACCCTTCCCCCTCTCCCACTACCTCTCCTCTCCTCTATCCCTCCCCCTCCTCCTCCCCCATCTCCTACCTCCCTCCCCATCCCTCCCTCCCATACCCTCCTCCTCCCCCATCACTTGGTGAATGGCGCTGGGCTCATGAGGAGGAGGAGGAGGAGGAGGAGGAGGAGGAGGAGGAGGAAGGAGGAGGAGGAGGGGTGAGGAGGAGGAGGAAGAGGAGGAGGATAAGGGGTGAGGAGGAGGAGGAGAGAGGAGGGAGGAAGAGGAGGAGAGGTGAGGAGGAGGAGGAGGAGGAGGAGGAGGAGGAAAGGAGAGGAGGAGAAGGACGATGAGAGATGAGGTGGAGGAGGAGAGGAGAGGTTGAGGAGGAGGAGGAGGAGGAGGAGGAGGGGGAGGAGGACGGCGAGGAGGGGGCAGTCAGGCAGTCACGTGCGCATGACGGCATTCACAGATCAAGACCAGACATGGGTTGAATGTGAGTGCATGGGGTTGGAACGGGGGGGGGGGCTATGGGGTTAGGAAGAGGGGGGATATACATTTGTGCACATAGATACATACACATAATTATGCGCACACGAACCCATAAACAAAATTCACCTAAACACACATAGACCTAGAAATCCAATGGTATAAATGAATAAATAAGTAAATAAAGAAAGAAAATAAATAAAAATCAATCCGCAAAACAAAAAATATATAATAAAATATATTTAGCTGTGATGAAAGATTATTAAGCACTCTCTGTCAGGTTGTTCTTTAAGTAGTTCAAGTGAGTTCATGAAGTCAATTATCATGTCAAAATATATCTGTTTATAATACATATATTTATACACATGTTCATAAAGGTCCACGTTTTCATTCAAACGTAAATTGATGTATGTGTCTCTCTCTCTCTCTCTCTCTCTCTCTCTCTCTCTCTCTCTCTCTCTCTCTCTCTCTCTCTCTCTCTCTCTCTCTCTCCTCTCTCTCTCTCTCTCTCTCTCTCACACATAAAACTTCCTCCCCATCATCCCACCCTTCTTACTTTCTCTCCCTCCCTCCTCTCCCCCTTCTCCCATTCTCTCCTCCCTCCCTCTCCTTAACTTCCCACTCCCTCTCCCTCCCTCCCTCCTTCCCCTACCTATCTCTCCTTCCCTCTCCCTCTCCCGTCCCTCCCTCCCCTCCCTATCTCTCCTCCCTCCCTCCCTCCCCTCCCTATCTCTCCTTCCCTCTCCCTCTCCCCATCCCTCCTCCCCTCCCTATCTCCCCCCCCCCATGCTGCTGTGACGCCGCCGTCGGGAGGAATGCGAGCGTCAGCATTGGTCTCAGGCAGTGCTCTCCCCTCCCCTCCTCCTCCTCCTCCTCCTCTCTCCTCCCTCTCCTCTTCCTCCTTTCCCCGTTCCTCCCCCTCCCCTTCTACTTCCTTGTTCGTCTGATTATTGTTGTCCCTGTTTTGGTCTCCTTCTCTTGGTCAGTCAACATTTCAAGACTTTTTTTTTCTCTTTTTATTACTCCTCATTCCTTTCACATCCCTCTTTCTTCTCTCTCCTTCCCCTCTCTCATTCGCTTCCTTATTTCTCCTCCCCTTCCTCCCAAACATACTCTCCCTCCTCATCCCTCCCTTCTTCTATCCCTCCCTCACTCCCCTTCCATCCCCTCCAGCTCCCTCCCTTCCTCCTTCCTCCCTCCTCCCTCCTCTCCCTCCCTCCTCCTCCTACCATCCCTCCCTCCCTCCCCTGCCATCCCTCCACCCTCCTCCCTCCCACTCCCTCTCTCCCCTTCCTCCTTCCTCCACCCTCCTCCCTCCTCCTCTCTCCCACTCCCTCTCTCCCCTCTCCTCCTTCCCTCCAGCACCCTCCCTCCCCTCCCTCCACTCCACCCTTCTCCCTCCCCCTCCCTCCCTCCTTCCATTCCACCCCACCTCCTTCCTCACTCCCTCCACTCCCCCCTTCCTCCCTTCTTCCCCCACCCTCCTTCCTCCCCTCCTCCTTCCCCACGCACAAGAGGAAGGGAAACATGGCCAGGATGCACAAGTTCCTCCTCATATCACACTATTTAAAACTTAAGACGGTGATTACGTTTCCTGCCCGCGAGAGGGGGGAAGGAGGGAGGGTGAAGGGAAGGGAGGGGGGAAGGAGGGAGGGAGGGAGGGTGGAGGCGAGGGGGAAGGAGGGAGGGTGAAGGGAGGAGGGAAGGAGAGGGAGGGAGGGTGAAAGGAGGGTGGGAGGGAGGGAGGTGAGGGGGAAAGGGTGATGGAGACAAGACTGAGGGAGGGAGGGTAGGTGGGATAGTAAGGGAGGCAAGGGTGGCGAAGGAGGGTGAAAAAGGAAGGAAGGGAGAGGAGAGAGAGTAAAAGGAGGGAGGTGGGAGAGTGGTAGGGTGAGGGCAGGTGACGAGGGACAAGGGTGAGTGAGCGTGAGTTGAAGGGTCAGAGGCAGCGAGGGCGAGGGAGGGAGGGTGAGGGAGGGAGGGAATGAGGGGTGAGGGAGGGAGGGAGGGTGAGGGAGGGAGGGTGAGGGAGAGGGAGTGAGGGCGACGGTGGGTGAGAGGTAGAAGGAGATTGAAAAAGTCCGATGAAAGAATGGATGGGAGAAACAGTAAGGAGAAAGGAGGAGAGAGAGAGGGAGTAAGGACAAGAAAAAAATAAACGAATAAAAAACTCCACGTGATATATTTCAATATCTAGTTTTCTCTCGTTTCTTCGCATTTTTATTTTCATTTCAACTCTTCAAACTCTTCTCTCCCTACTAAGCCTTTAAATCATTCCTCCTCCTACTTCTTCTTTCTTTCTTTCTTCTTCTTCTTCCTCGCACTCCCCTTCCTCCTCCTCCTCTTCTTCTTCTTCTTCGTCTTCTCCCTCCTCCTCCTCCTCCTCTTCTTCTTCTTCTTCCTTCTCCTCTTCCTGCTCTTCTTCTTCTTCTTCCTTCTCCTCCTCCTCTTCTTCTTCTTCTACTCCTCTCCCCTGTCGAGACCCGACAACTCTCTCCTTTCTTGTCTCTTTTACTTGATTACTCCCGCCATCCTTCTTCCTTAATCCTTAATCTATTTCTTCGTCCTTCATTCTCTTCCTTTCTTCCTTCTGCTCCACCTCCTTTTAGTCTTTTTCTCTCTCTCTTTCTCTCTCCGCCCTCTCGACTTCCCCCCACCCCCCGCCCCTGTCACCTCCTTTCCCTCCTCCTCCGTCTCGTCTTTTCTTGTGCTCCTCCCCTCTCTCCTCCTCCTCCTCCTCCTCCTCCTCCCCATCTCCCTCTCCGCCTTCTTATTTCTTGTTCATCCTCTCCTCCCTCTCCCCCAACCCCCTCCCGCGTCCTCCGTCCTTCCCCTTCCCCCTCCTCCTCCTCCTCCATCTCCCTCGCCCCCGCCCTTTAGTTCTTGTCATCCTGTCCCTCCTCCTCTTTCCCCCCTTCCCTCCTCCCTCTCTTAACCTCTTCTTCCCCGCCCTCTTCTCTTTCTATTTCTTCTTCTTCTTCTTCCTTTTCCTCCTCCTCGTCGTCGTTCTAGTTATCCCCCTCCTCTCCCCCTTTTTCCATCCTTCCTCCTCCTTCTCTCTCTTCCCTCCTTCCTTTCGTGTCCTCCTCCCTCTCCCTCCTTTTCGCGTCCTCCTCCTTTCCCTCTCCATTTCCCTCCTTCCCTCTTTCTCTCGCCCTCTCCATCCTCCCCTCCCTCCATCCCCCTCTCCTTCCTCCCCACGCCCCCTCCCCCGCCCCCGCCCCCGCCCCACCAGCAGCGTGGCGTGCGTCCTAGAGAAGGTCGGAAGGCGCCTCGTCGACATAGTTCTTGCACAACAGGACTGAGTGGTACGATGTTTGTGCCAGGTCAGCAGGAGGAGGAGGAGGAGGAGAGAGAGAGAGGAGAAAGGAGGAGGAGGAGGGGGCGACCACCCGCCGACGCCTCCTCCTCCTCCTCCCTTTCCTTTTCCTTCTCTTTCTCCTTATCCCCTTTTTTTTCTTTTAAAATTTCTCTTTTTTCCTTATTTTTCTTTTTTTTTTTTCTTTTCCTTTTTTATTCCCTTCTTCTTCTGATCCTTCCTCTTTTCCTTCTCCTGCTTATCATTTTCCATCTTCTTCTTCCTCTTTTCCTTCTCCTTTTACTTCTCGTCTCCTCTCCTTCCTCCCCTCCCCCCCCTCCTCTCCCACCCTCGTGTAAGCGGATTCCTACCTCCCTTTTCCTTCTCCTTTTGTATTT
>NW_020870911.1:1619969-1622469 GCF_003789085.1 Penaeus vannamei | reverse complement strand
CCAAATATCCTCCACCTGGTGTCATCCACCCGGTGTCAACCACCTAGTATCATCCGCACAGTGTCAACCACCTGGTGTCATCCATTTCGTGTCAACCACCTGATATCATCCACCTGGTGTCACCCGCGCGAGGCAAATGGCGGCAGCGAGGCGAGGCCGCCAACCCTGTATCTGTCGGGCGATAAGAGACCCGATTCCACAACCCATTTTGAGCCTTTTTATCTGCCTTATCTCGCCCCCGATAAGCATCCAGACGAAGGGAATCGAATCCCAGTGAGAGGCGATCGAAGGAGGGTTTATTCTTTTGTTTATGTCGAAGGGAAAGTTCAGTCGTCTATACTTCAGTCGGAGGAGAGAAAATCGTGTATTTATTTATTTTTTTTCATTTTTTTCCTTCTTTCTGGGTTTTTTTCTTTTCTTTTTATATACATATTTTTCTTTCTGGTTTCTTCTTCTTTGCAGCTATTGTTCAATGAAGGATAATCATATTCATTTATTTATGTTTTTCTTTTTCTTTCTTTTTTTTCTTCTTATAAGCCATTCAACCAAATGAAGAATAATAATATTTTTTTTTTTTTTTTTTACTATGAACAATTCGAATGGAAAGTAATAACAGACATCATTATAAAATCCAGTGCAAGGTAAGCATGTGTATGATTTAATAATTATCCATCCAAGAAAAATAATATTTTTCTTTATTATGATCAGTTGAATCAATATTATATTTATTAATACCAGTTCGAGCGAAAATTAAGGTAATTATCAATATTTTCTTTACTATCACCAGAACGAAAATGAAGAGTTAATTATCAATATTTTCTTAATTATAACCAGTTAGAACGAAAATAAATTCAATCATCAATATTTTATTTCTATCACAAGTTAGAACGAAAATAAATTCAATCATCAATATTCTTTTCATCATCATCAAATTCGAACGAAAATTAATCGTACGGATATATTTCTTATTATTACCTCGAGGATAACATTTCACAAAGGGAAGACAGTAGCTCTCTTCCTCGAGTGGGTGAGGGGGAGACGGGAAGCGAGGGAGGGAGAAAACCGTCTCAAGAGGGTGAAGTGATGGAGGGGAAGGGAGGGAGGGGGAGGGAGAAAGAGAGAAGGAGAGGGAGTGGAGGGATGGGGAGGGGAGAGAGAAAGAGAGAAGGAGAGGGAGGTGGAGGATTGGGGAGGAGGGGAAGGGAGGGAGGGGGAGGATGGGAGGAGGGGGAGGAGAAGAGGAAGGAGAGGGAGGAGAAAGAGGGAAGGAGAGGGAGGTGGAGGATGGGGAGGAGGGAGGGAGGGAGGGAAGGGAAGGGAGGGAAGGGAGGGAGAGGAGTGGGTGGGGAGTAAGAGGAGGAGGAGGAGGAGGAGGAACGCAAAACTTCTTGAAGAAGGAGAAGAAGAAAAAAGAAAAAAAGAAGACCAAGGACAGAATAAGAGTGAGAAAAGAGAGAAAAAGTGCCCGGAGGAAAAGGGAGAGCAAATGAAACGAAAGCATGAAGGGAGGGACCGAAAAGAAGACGAAAAAAAGAGCGAGCAGAGAGAGAGAGAGAAGAGAGGGGGTGAGAAAGATAGCAGAGTAGTGTAGAGGGAGGGTAATGGGGGAAGGGAGAGAGGGAGAGAGGGGGGAGGGGAGCTAAGAGGCAGGGGAGAAGCGGTACACACACTGATAAGAACCCGAGAGCAAGAGGCGACCGAGGTGGCGTCTTGTATGGTGAGGAAAGGAAAGGAGGGAGAGAAGGAGGAAGAAAGGGGGAAGAGGAGCAACTGGAATAAAGGAGGGAGGGAGAGAGGGGAAGGGAAAAAAAAGGCAAGGGAGTAAAGGGAAGAAGTAATGGAGAATGAGAAAGGGAAAGAAAGAAGGGGAGCTATAAGAAATAAAAAAAAAATATAATATATATATATATATAGAGGAATACAGATTAATATATAGAGAGAGCGAGCGAGGCGAGAGAGAGAGAGGAGGGGAGGAGGGGGAGGGGGGAGGGAGGAGGGAGGGAAGGAAGGAAGGAGAGGGAAGAGAGAGAGAGAGAGAGAGAGAGAGAGAGAGAGGAGAGAGAGAGAGAGAGAGAGAGAGAGAGAGAGAGGAAGGAGAGAGAGAGAGAGAGAGAGGAGAGAGAGAAAGAGAGAAAGAGAAAGAGAGAAAAGAGAAGAGAGAGGAGAGAGAGAAGAAAGAGAGAGGAGAGAAGAGAGAGAAAGAGAGAAGAGAGAAAGAGAGAAAGAGATAAAGAGATAAAGAGGAAGAGAGAGAGAGAGAGAGAGAATGAGAGAGAGAGAGAAGAGAGAGAGAGAGAGAGAGAGAGAGAGAGAGAGAGAGAGAGAGAGAGAGAGAGAGAGAGAAAGAGAGACAGACATAAAGACATACAAACAAACAGTCAATCAACCAGAGAGACAAACAAACAAACAACCAGACAAGAGACAAAGAACCAGACCAAACCAGAGCGAGCGACCGAGAACCGACAGCGACCACCATCACGACCACCGCGAACGACCACGA
>NW_020870911.1:1608278-1619100 GCF_003789085.1 Penaeus vannamei | reverse complement strand
GAGAGAGGAGAGAGAGAGCGAGAGAGAGAGAGAGAGCAGGAGAGATGAGAGAGAGAGAGCGAGAGAGAGAGAGAGAGAGAGAAGAGAGAGAGAGAGAGAGAGAGAGAGAGAGAGAGAGAGAGAGAGAGAGAGAAGAGAGAGAGAGAGGAGAGCGAGAGAGAGAGAGAGAGAGGGAGAGAGAGAGAGAGAGAGAAGGAGAGAGAAGAGAGGAGGAGGAGAGAGAGAGAGCGAGAGAGAGAGAGAGAGAGGAGAGAGAGAGAGAGAGAGGCGAGAGAGAGAGAGGAGAGAGCGAGAGAGAGAGAGAGAGAGAGAGGGAGAGGAGAGAGAGAGCGAGAGAGAGAGAGAAGAGAGAGAGAGAGAGAGAGAGAGAAAGAGCGAGAGAAGAGAGAGAGAGCGAGAGAGAGAGAGAGAGAGAGCGAGATGAGAGAGAGAGAGAGCGAGAGAGAGTGGGGGAGAGAGAAGAGCGAGTAGAGCAGAGTAAGCGCGAGAGCGAGCAGCACGAGAGAGAGAGAGCGAGGAGAGAGAGAGAGAGCGAGAGAGAGAGAGAGAGAGCACGAGAGTAGCGAGAGAGAGCGAGAGAGAGAGACGAGAGAGCACGCAGCGAGACGAGAGAGAGACCGGGAGAGAGAGACCGAGGAGAGAGAGAGACGCCGAGAGAGAGAGCGAGAAGCGAGAACGAGAGCGAGAGCGAGAGCGAGAGCGAGAGCGAGAAGCGAGAGAGAGGAGAGAGCAGAGAGAGAGAAAGAAGAGGGCGAGAGAGAGAGAGAGAGACGCGAGAAGCGAGCAGAGAGAGAGAGAGAGCGTGAGAAGAGAGAGAGCGAGAGCAGAGAGAGAGAGAGTCCGATGCAGAGAGAGCAGAGAGAGCGAGAGAGAGAGAGAGAGAGAGAGACGCGAGAGAGAGAGGAGAGTATGAGCGAGAAGACGAGAGAGCGAGAGAGAGAGAGAGAGAGCGAGAGAGAGAGCGAGAGAGCGAGAGAGAGAGTAGAGAGAGCGAGAGGAGAGAGCAGAAGGAATTAAAAAACAAAAAAGCCCCCCTCCTGGAGGAAACAAAAAAAAATAGGAGAGAGCACAGGAGCGAGAGACGCACGGAGACGAGAGCGCAGAGAGAGAGAGAGAGAGCGAGAGAGCAGAGGAGAGAGAGAGAGGAGAGAGAGGAGAGAGAGAGAGAGAGAGAGAGTAGAGAAGCGAGAGAGAGATGAGAAGAGAGAGGCAGAGAGAGAGAAGAGCGAGAGAGAGAGACGAGGAGAGCGAGAGGGAGCGAGAAGAGAGCCGATGAGAGAGCGAGAGAAGACGCGAGGAGGAGAGAGAGAGATAGAGAGAGAGTTTACCGCAGAGGAGAGTACGTGACGAGGAGACGAGAGAGAGAGAGCGAGAGACGCACGAAGAGAGACGCGAGAGAAGAGAGAGAGAGCGAGAAGAGAGAGAGAGCGAGAACGAGAAGCGCAGAGCGAGAACGAGACGCCGAGAACGTAGAACGAGCAGCTCGAGTAATAATGCGAGACGGTCGAGAGCGATTTCGCTTAGCGACGAGTCACGAGCACGACGCACTGGAGCGTGGAAGCGAGAGCGAGAGCGAAGAGCGAGAGCGAGAAGCGATTTTCCCGAGAGAGTAGAGAGATGAGAGAGTACGAGAGAGAGAGTAGTAGAAAGATAAGTTACGAGAGTAGATCTAGAGAGTCATAGAGTAGCTAAGAGATTGCTAGTAACGAGAGAAAGCCTGAAAAGCGACAAATAGCATGAGATCGAGAGAGGGAGAGAGTCAGACGCCCGTCATCTCTTTAGTCAGGAGAAAAAGAGAAGCATCGAGATGCGAGTCGAAAGGAAAATAGAGAGAGAGAGAGCGAAAAGGAAAAAGAGAGGAGAGAGCGAAAGGAAAAAAGAGAGAGAGATGAGCGAAAGGAAATACCAGACGTCAGAGAGAGAGCGAATACGGACAGTATCGCAGAGGCGACGAGTAGCAGAAGAGAGAAGATAGAGAGTCACGACGTACACAGAATCAGAGAGATAACCAATGAAGAGAGAGAAAGAGTAAACGAGAAGGGAAAACGAAAACGAGTAGCAATATCGAGAGATCATCTCACATACAACAGAGGACACAAATGAGACGCACGAGAGAGAGAGAGAGAGCGACGAAGGTCGGATGCTTGCGTGTGCTTCTAAGAACAGTCGAAGGTGAAGGCGCCAGGATGGCACAATCGGCAGGATGCTTATCGTTGCCTATTACTCAGTGCATTATCGCTCCGCAGCTCGTTGGCGGCGTCACAAGGATTCATCCATTCATCGCGAAAACAAAGGTGTCCCGCCAATCCCATCACCGTCTAATTCCTATCCCGTCCCTTAACCACTTCCCACCCGCAATCGGGCATCCCAACGTCTCCCTACCCCCACCCACTCCCTATCCACGCCTCCCATCCTACTCCCTTTTGCCCTCCCCATCCCGCCATCACACTTACCGGCCCCCCCCCCCGTCATCCCATTTCACTACTCCTCGCACTCCCGTCATCCTACTCTCCACCGCCTCTCCTTCCAGACTTCATCCTTTTTTCTTTATCCACTCACCCATCTTGCATCACCACTCCTACTTCCCTACCACCCCCACCGATCTTCCCATCACATCCATATCCAACCATACGCACTTCACAATCACTTCTCCTCACCAATCTCCGAGTCTTGCCATCCCACCCGTCATCCCATACCCACCTCCTCCAAATCCCGCCATTGTGCATCCCACCACCTTCCGGAATCACCTCACATCTTTCCATCCCCAGTCATTCCACCTTCCCAATTCTCCGCCATCCGCCATTCCTTTTCCACCGGCCTCCCCATATTCACCCTCTTCCTCTCAATCCCGCCATTCACTCCACAATCCCATCCCCCTCCTCTCTCCGCATCCCATTTAATCCCATCTCCACCCTCCTCTCCATCTCCACAAATCACCAATTCCACCCACCTTCCATTTCCCATCCTTATCCCAGCCCATCCAAACCATTCCCCCTCCCCCTAGACGCACCTTCTCCTGCCCCGTCCGCCTCCTCCCCTCACACCGCGCCCCACGATCGCCAGCCCGGCAAAAAAGCACCGAGAAGGAGCGACGCCCAAAGCAGGCGCGGCGACCGTAACCTTGGGCGTAGTAAGATTTCACTGGACATCGTAGAGGCCAAGGACTGCGCCGACTTCCCCCTTCCCCCCCTCCCCCCCTCTCTCTCTCTCTTCTCCCTTTCCCTTTCCCTCTCTCTCTCTTCTCCCCGTTCTCTCCTCTTTCTCCCTTCTCCCTTTCTCTCTTTCTCCGTTCTCCTCTTCTCCCTTTCCCTTTCTCTCTTCCTCCGTTCTCCCTTTTCTTTTCCCTCTTCTCCGTTCTCCCTCTTCTCCCTTTCCCTTTCCCTCTTCCTCCGTCTTCTCCTTCTCCCTTTCCCTTTCCCTTTCCCTCTCCTCCCCTCTTTCTTCTCCTTTCCCTTCCCTCTTCCTCCTCCTCCTCTTCTCCCTTTCCCCCTTCCCTCTTCCCTCTCCTTCCTTCCCCCGTCCTCGTCTTCTCCCTTTCTCTCTTTCCTTTCTTTCTCCTCCTTCCCTCTTTCCCATTCTCTTTCTTCTCCCTTTCCTTTGCCTCTTCCTATTCCCCCTCCTCCCTTCCTTCGTCCCCGTCTCCTCTTCTCCCTTCCCTTCCCTCTTCCCTGTTCCTCGCTCCTCTCTCTCTCCTCTCCTCCGTCTCTCTCTCTCCCTCTCTCTCTCCTCTCTCTCTCTCTCTCTCTCTTCTCTTCCTCATTTCTCTTTCTCCTCTTCTCTCTCTCTCTCATCTCCTTTCCTATTCCTCTCCTTCCCTCTCTTCCTCTTTCCTCCCTGTCTATCTCCCCTCCCTCCTTATCTACATCGGAATATACAAATCCAGAGTCAAGATTTATACTTTGTTTCAAAATGTAAAAAAATAACAGATTGCCATGATAAGAGGAAGCCCAGATGGAGATTAGAAAAAATATATGGTTACCAATAGTAATACAATATTAAAATAGGGCGAAGATCAGTAAAATGGCGAAGGAGTAATCTGTATGAGTAAATTGGTGATATCGATCATGAGTGAAGGTGATAGTAATTATACGTAAGAAAATAGATACTGGGCAGTGGCGTGGGAATTGCTTATAGTCACGTGACAAGCGAGGGAAATCGTTCTCCAGGCTGTACATTTCGACGGAGAAACAAACGTCCTTTCTCACACATACTCCATCCCATGTAAAACGCTCGTCACTTTCACTGTTCATTTTTAAGTAATCAATCTCACTCTCACTGTCGTTTCGTTGATCTTTCTCTTTGTGTTATTTTTGTCGCGCTTCTATTCGAAATGACAAGGAGATAACTTTCACTACGCGCGATTCCCCAGAAGGACAGCAAGAAGTGTAGTGAAATTCTCAGTATAGTTGACAATGACGATGCGGAAAAAAGGACGGCCAGAAATAAGAAGCAAAACTTCCGCAAAAGAATTGAAGCGAAGAGGAAAAACGTAAACCAGTGAAGTTGCAAGAGAGGCAAGCGAGATCCGATAATGGAGATACGCTGTGCAAAATTATATGCGGAGGGGGAGCAGGACGAGTCCTGGGCTCACGGCCGCGTGGCGACTAAGATGCTAATTTTATGGTCGGTGATATTCGTTTTAGTTGTCCTGTCGCGAGGGAGCTTATGTTTATTTGCTGTCACCTGTCTCGGTGACCGCATTTTTCCCTTCTATTTTGGCCAAGCGGATGACCTTACTATCAGCCGGTGGAGGTCGCGTCTGCGGCTGAAGAAAGCGCGGTAGGAGCTCTCAGTGCCCTCCTGACCACCCTCAAGACCAGGTGTGAAGTCCTGCCTGCCTCCTGTCACAGGACACACACCTTAAACTCCTACCCCCGTCCTCCCTCCCTCCCTCCCTCCCCTCTCGCCTGCTCCTCCTGATCCTTCTCTG
Organism: Penaeus vannamei; assembly: GCF_003789085.1. NCBI lineage: Eukaryota > Metazoa > Arthropoda > Malacostraca > Decapoda > Penaeidae > Penaeus > Penaeus vannamei. The sequence goes on along the minus strand of NW_020870911.1, from coordinate 1,614,170 downwards.
AATCCCGAGCTTTACCTCCAAGAGAACTACTCCTCGTCCTCTCCTCCATCCTCCCGCGAAACTCTCTCGACCGAGACGTGCCCATTATACCCTCATATCCTTTTATCCTCTGGTACAGTAGGATCATCGTGTACATCCTATTCCGCCTTCGGTGACAGAAGGATATCCTGTGAAGACACAAGTCAGTGGCCCTCCTCGCGGAGAGTTCGAGTCTCTTAAGACGGAGAAGCAGGTCTCTGGGTCTCCGTGTGACGTCACCGTCGTTTCCACCGTATTCAGTCGTGCTGTCGTTCTGTGGTGCTTGGCAGAAATCTCAAGTGGATTTGTGTAGTTTCTGTGTGGTTCTTGCCCACCCATCCTCTGTGCTGACTCTTAGTTTGGTGTTGTGAGTGTGTGTGTGTGTAAGGATCAAAGGTATTTTATCACAAGCCTGAAAAAGTATTTGCTACAAGATCGTCGTCTTTTGAAAAAGTTTCTGAGCTCGGAGGTGAATGGGAAAGAATCTCGAGCACTACCTCGCCCACGTCGTCGCCATCTTCGCCGTGAAGAGGACGCCCTCGACTGTGGTTCCTCGCGAGCGTCGACCGAATAGGCTGTGTAAAAAGCGCCTGCAGCTCCACTCCAAGAGGAGAAAAATCCAAACAAGAACAAGGTTAAAAAACACCGTGTGAATTCGCCCCCGTTGCCGCACCTTTTTCACCCCTTGTTTGTACTTATCACGTGACTGAAACGACACGCAAGCGACGCCTCACTCTCGAAAAGCAGGAGAGTAAAGCGAATTTTCTGTCACTCGACGTCGTCCTCTCTGTCGCTCGAAAAAGAGACAAGAAGACCTCGTGTTGCAACAGCCTCTATATCCTTTGAGAACGCATCTTCACTCTCAACGCCTTCGGTTCTTTTTCCTCCAAACCCATATAATTGGAGAACAAAAGCTACTCTTTCCTCACGCCGCGCAGAAAAAACAACAACTTTGCGGTGGGTGTTTTATTCTGGATATTCGAAGTTGATTTTATGGCGAGTGAATTCGTTTTCTTAGAAGACCAAGAAAGCCCCGAGGAATATCGATCTTGTCCATGAAGCATATGAAGGAGAAATTAAGATAAATAATAGAAAAAGAGAACTAGACCACTTAAATTCTGCCCGCACCCCTCCCCCACCCTCCGCCTCCCCTGCCGCCACCAATTATCACGTCATCATCTCTTAATCGAGGAAGCAGCGGTTAGCGAGATTGTAAAATTTTATAGTCGAGGTGCGTCAGCATTTTCTTGAACATTCAAAGTTCAATTTATCCCGAAACCAACGCAGCAAAGCAATTTCGAAAAAAAAGTTACGTGTGTCCTTCGTACAGCCGACGCAAAACACCCTAACCTTGAGGAGATTACCAGCTACTGTTTGCTGCCCCACGACACGCGTTAAGCCACCGAGCGCAAAGATTTCAGTGGATACAGGTGCCATAAACGATCGATACTGTTAACGAGCTATGTGTCTGTCAGAGCAGTGTCAGGCATAACAACACGCGCTTTCCCTGATTACGCTTATCCTACTTTTTTATGCGTCAGTCGTCCATTGATTCGCCAGTGTAAACAGGTCACACGGCCTGCCCTTTCCGTTGCCACACGCCGCCACGGGAGCCATCTTACCTACGCTTTTTGCCGACCTTGGATTCGTCCAGTTTTGACTTTTTCTAACATTCAAAGGCTCGTGAATCTGAAGTTTTACGATATATGTAGATCTCTACAGAGTGTTTCCTTGTTCACTTTTAATTTAGCTTTTGTCCTGCTCCGTCCTTTGACAGTGGCTGAAAATTTCCCGCGAGGGTGATAGACAGGCCCGCAATCGTGGAGTGGCATTCAAGCGCGAGAAAAAATATAGGAAACTAAATACTGAGACTCGGATTCCTTGTCAATCAAAGCTCTTTTTTCTCCCCAGATCTCTCGACTGCCATCGGCACCTGCCACCCGTGCCTGTCCCAGATGCACAAGAATCAATCTTAATCAAAATTCTACCAGAAAGTATCGGCGAGAAGGAAAGAAATATCCCGCAGAATAAAGAATCACGGCATGACTTACGTATGAACCCAGAAGAGCTTTTGTGGTAGGAATCGGCGATCAATCTGCGATTATCGGTGGTACCTGAGCATCGTGTGACACGACGGGCCCAAGGGATGCAGGCTCGCCTCGTGCGTATCTAGGGCAAGGGCTTGCATGTGCGTGTGTGCACGTCAGTGTGTGTAAGTGTCTGTGTGTGGCATCGATCTGAATGAACGAAGCATACACAGCCGCCTCCGAGCTCCGCCAACACGACGTTCGGGCAAACCTTTTTTTCGTCCGATTCGTTTTTTATTAAAGCCTGCAATAAGTCACTCCTCTGAAAAATTGCAGGGGATCTGAGCGCGTTTCCGCAGGGTGCTTATTAAAGTTACGTCTTGTCAGAGGTTACCCTTGAACCAATTACTAAGCGCCCGCGACGCTGCATACGCTCCGTTTTGCGCTGCCTCTCCTGTATTCGTGTTGATTACTCTTCGAGATTCGAGAGACCTTCAAGAAATTATCCCTGCCTGAACTACCCCTCCCTCTCCCCACACAAAGAAAGAAATCACAAAACAAGTAAACAAACCACCTCAGCAGGAAGTGGAAGCTTGGAAGCGGCGCGCGGCGTTGGCACCCTGGCGTGTAGGGTGTCATCTCGGTCAGGCAGCAGGAGTGCCAGGACGCGCGTCTCCGGGATCACGAACACCTCGACCTATATAAGAAGGAAGTCTGAGGCGGCCGGGAGCCACTCTAGGTCAAGTCTGCCCCGGGCGAGGGTCAGGAGTTCGTGCGAGCGCGTGGCGGACGTCGCTTGAGTGGGGCTTTTCTGGACGGCTTTTCTCGAAGGAGCTCGACTCTGTCTAAAAAAGAAGCCGTTTCTGTCTGCCAGAAGCGGTCTTTACGTGCGAAGACTGTTCTTTTACCCTATTTTTATCTGTTAAAATTTGTGATGTACTGCATCAGACTCGTCGTTTCCATGACTTCCTAATTTATTATTGTAATCTCCCATAAAGATATATCTTACTCGTGTTGCTACTGAGTTGGAGTATTCCCTAAGCCATCTAAGATTCTAAAAGACCATCTAAAGGTAATACAATTCGTAATATACGAGTAATGTGGACGTTTTGATTCACTGAAAGCATCACAGTCTCCATCATCGATTTAGCTCGGATAACTGATCATCCATTAAGAAAAAATATAACTGCTGGATGCTGAATTAAAGGAAGGTTAGCGACGTATAAGGAGTAGCGTTTACCATATCTGAACGCCGGATGGAATACTAATTGCAAGTGAAAGTGGGAGCAATCGTTCCTACAATCAAGTAAACCATCGGATCATCAACTATACAATCGTCAGGATTAATACACTGCATCTTTGTGCAATTGCAAATCATAAGTGCATCCAGCAAGTTGAATCCGAGCGGCCGCCGCCTCGTCCCGCACCACCTTTCTGACTACGCAAGACTCGCCAGGTTGGGCGGACGCCAGACCCCAGCTGGTGCTCGGCTCGCAGTACAACGTTCGCTGGCACGGCCTCGGGTTGGTCGCTCTCTCTGGGCCGCGCGGCAACGTTTGTTTACATCTCGCTCCCTCCGACGTCTGGAGACTCGGCTGCACACGCGAAGACTTTCTTGTGAGAAACGTTGACGGATTGTCAGGCACTCACGGATGTTTGTGTGAACTGTTTGTTATTTATACTGAGTACAGTGTTTGTGGATTGTCTTGTATTTATCGAATGAAAGCGAGAGTATATTCGTTGTATGTGAAGAATAATTATTCGTCTCATCGTTATTGACTGTCTGAGGAGAATCAAATCGAAAGGTGAAATATTTGTTGGAACGACAAGAATAACGGTGGAATTAGACGACAGTGAATCACGGGACTTATTAGCCTGCATCTAACGTCTTAATTGAGACAGTCTTCTTCTTGCAAGGGCCTGGTCAGGGGGCACACCCAAAAACCCAGTCCCTCTTGGACAATCCCACACCTGTCCGGAGGAAAGACGTTTCTTTTTGCCAAGATAACACGCGTTCACACCCTTGTCCGCGGTTGTCACTTCGTTTTGCACAAAGGTTTTAACTGTCCCTCTACTCCGCGAAGTCCGCAGTTCCTGATTGCTCGTGACGCCCCTTCGGCACCTGCAAGATGGTGCTCCAAAACCTCAAGTTGTACCGCCTGCAGAGGCTCAACACGTTCCAGCGTCTTAATTCCATCACCATCCAGGACCCCATCCCGGAGCATAAAGAAAGGTAGGTGTCTTATCTTATCCTAGCCGTGATTGTGATGAATGGCAAGATGACACCGCGCGCCAGGTGTCAAGGTGACCGTGACTGACACCTTGCTTCGTGCTGTGATTGGAGTATTGCCAATATTTAAAGTAAAATTGTGTTTATTCCGGAAAAGAACGCGTTCCAGGGTCGAAAGGGGAAATGGTTACCCAGAACGAGCATTTTTCAGCTTTATATTTCCTATTTCAGACCAAATACACGAGAGTCTTGCATATATGTAAGGCTCCGTAATATATTGAATTGCATAAATTTAGCCAAGCACCGGCGGAAGCTCGAGTGTAGTCTGGTCACGACAACACACATTTCATCGTCTCGGAGCGGTAATATCATTCGTTAACATGAGAACATAAAGTGTGAGACGCTTTCCTCTCACGTTTCTCTGAAAAAAAGGTAGACGCGGCATTTGCAAGTAAGCCTTATTTCCTCCCTTTTTTCTTTTAACTTTTCTTATGCTTCTTTATTCTTCGTAATTTTCGTCTCCAAACTCTGTAAACACGGGTCTTTTCTGGCTTCGTGGTGTGAAACAGATGAATGACATTTATGAATGGGAACCGCGGACGACGCATGATGTGGGTTGTTTGCATGACTTGAAAGTCCTCTTGAATGAGTCTGTGACCTCATTGCCAGAGGACCTTTTTATCAGCTATTTCCCGTGAGCAGCTTTTCCATCTCACTTGACCGCCTCAGCTACCACGTCTGAGGCTTAGTAGATGTAGAATGTTCTTTTTCTCGTCATGTGTCTAATCTTGGTGTTATTTTTCCCTACCAAAGTAAACACGAGAACTGATTGTAATACAGAGGGGCGAAAGCCTGAGAAAGTTGTGTTGGCCAAGCACAAAACTATTCTTTTATTCATATAGAAAAGTATGTTATGCTCCCGTTATTAGGCATGTTGTTGTGTCTTCCCTGGTATTCGTTGTTCGGATGTTGCATGGCTTACGTCATCGACAATAGAGGCAGAGGATCACCAAACAGACATTTCCGAATTCCGACCAACGATTTTTTGAATGTACATTAAATTTCTTTTTGTACTTCCCTCCTTTACTCAAACACTCTCCCATGAACACATGGCCAGAACTAACCTTAGTCTTGGTTACTTTGCAAAAGCGACGTCACTACATCCAAAATAAAATACAGAAATACAATGCATCAGAAGAGACGCAGGAGGGGGAGGGGGCATAACTGCTTGTATGCCCCGCTGCGGAAACGTCGCTGAGAAACCCGTAGATTCCGCTGTCTCCTGAAGCGTGACTGGCTTCGGGGATCTGCGGGGAAAAGCATTCTGGAGGCTGACGCTTTCATTCTTGCTTCTTTGGATTTGCAGTGTTGGTGTTCTATTATTTCTATTTTTTCTTCTTCCTGCTCTTGCACACACGGACGTACATTTACGCTCGCTCTCCCTGTCTCTCCCATTCTCTCACCTTCTCTACCTTTCTCTCCCTCTCTATCTCTTCTCTCTCTCCCTCTCCTTTCTCTCCCTCCTCTCCTTTTCTCTCCCTCCCTCTCCTTTCTCTCCCCTCCCTCTCCCTTCTCTCTCTCCTCCCTCTCTCTCCTCTCTCCCTCCTCTCCTCCCTC
>NW_020870911.1:1570778-1605778 GCF_003789085.1 Penaeus vannamei | reverse complement strand
GGATGATGACCTCTCTCCTCTCTCTCTCTGTTTCTCTGTCTCTCTTTATCTCTCTCTCTATCTCTCTCTCTCTCTATCTCTCTCTCTCTCTCTCTCCTCTCTCTCTCTCTCTCTCTCTCTCTCTCTCTCTCTCTCTCTCTCTCTCTCTCTCTCTTCTCTCTCTCTCTCTCTCTCTCTCTCTCTCTCTCTCTCTCTCTCTCTCTTTTTATTCATCTTTCCCACCCTCCTTTCCTCTCCCTCTCATCCCCTTCTCCCTCTCTCCTTTCTGATGGCGACGCTGGACAGAAACTTTAATGTCTTCGGATTCAACGGCGGAATGGCTCCTCTGTGAGATGAAACGCAGGGTGTTTCAAGCACGCGGCGTTGATATTAGCGTAGAATGCGTATAACTGCGAGAATACATGAAAGGACGAGAGTTCGAGCGAGCGAGCGAAAGAGCGTGAAAAGAGGCCTTATACCCCCTGTGCATAAGGGCGGCCGGGCTCGAGCGAGGCAGAGAGCACGTGGGTACAGCAAAGGATCCTGAACTAGAAAGTGAAATTGGTGCAAAGGTCAGCGTAGCCCTAGCCAGCTCGCCACGGAACGCCCAGGGGAGTTGCTGAGCTGTTGAAGACCCCAGAGGAAGACCTTCTGGCGTCTGCTGTTTTGTTTCTCGCGGCTCATTTATTTAGCTGGCTCGTTAATAGAGCAATGTCAAGATTTAACGCGTTCAGCCTAACTTGTGCATGGCTGTATCTTTGTATATACTCTCTTTATAGTAACATATTTTACGTGCGTTGTATTATTTATCTATTTATTTGTCTGTCTCTTTGTATATGCTCTTTTTATAGTAACATATTTTACATGCGTACATATTTATCTGTTTGTTTATCTATGAATTTATTGATTTGTTCGGTAATGTACGTATTTGCTCGCGTGTGTATATGTATGTATTCTGTTTGTGCATCCCTGTCATCACATATTCCGCTCTTACCAAGGCGACCTAGCCCTCCCCACCCCGGACAGAACGCGTGAAAGGCCTATCGAGGCACGTAAGCCTCTGCTATCCGGGTATCTTAGGCCTACGTGACGGCGCCTTGCGAAATCTGTCAGGGCTCGGTTGTTCGTCGTGTCACGAAGCGTCGTCGGGGTTTGACAGATGACAAACGATTGGTCAGACGCTGGGTTTCTTTTGTCATAAAGATGCTGGAAGGAAAGTAAAACCAACAGATTCATTGCGTATCCAAAATAGGTTTTGTTTATACAAGAATCTCCCTTCACAACGGTTATCATTTTGTTTGCCTAGTGTTACCAGGTGCCTTAACGGAGCAGCGTGCGTTCCCCATGTTGGTTAGCAATAAACACACGTGAATCCGCAGCCGCAGCCCCGGACCCAAGCACGACCAGCTCGCTCTCATCCAGACGGCAAGTACTCCGCCACTCCGCCTCTCATAACGGCCGGGTGGTCAGCCAATGGAGTAAGCACACCGTGGGTCGGCGCATCATTCTTGGGAGACGTTAGATGGGTGCCGAGCTCCCATGGGCGGCGTGGGGCGAGGTAGCGGTTCCTTTTGTCTCGTTAAATTTGCCGATACGTGGGTCGGTTCGGTCTTTCCAGGCGTGGCGCGCGCGTGCGTCCAGGATGAAATAGCATCGCGTCGCGGCGAGCGGTAACGGGAGAGACCGCAGCGCTGTTACGCAGCTGTGTCACGGTCTTTCGGTTGTCGTTTACCTTTTGTTCTTACTCGTGCTTTCCTCTATCGATATCCTTGCTCTGTTCTTTTTTTTTTTACTGTATCTTTCTCTCGTTTTAATTCTTTGGCTCGTGAATACACCGTTCTTCCTTACAGTTAATGGTGACGATGATATAAAAATAGGAATCGATAAACAAAAGACAGGAATATGGATTGCAGACGGCGACAATCATAAAATCCATCCGATATTGTTCATTTTCAAGAAAATAAACAATACACCAAGTTCTATTTTGCACGGAATATGTTTACGACCGCTCGCGTCAGTTGTTTTGGGCTCAAGTCTGCCAAGGGACCCGCTCTGGTGTCTAGTGCCAGTGGAGTGCCATAAGGAGGAGGGGGGTAAGCCATGGCCAGGGAGGAGGAGGAGGAGAAGGAGAAGAAGAAGGAGAAGGAGAAGGAGAAGAAGAAGGAGAAGAAGTTGGAATAGGAGAAGGAGGATAAGGAGTAGCAAGACGACAAGGAGAGCCAAGGATGGAGCGCACGGGTAGAAAGGAAAGGAGGATGAGAGCATTGGGGAGAGAGGGCCAAAGGAGGTCCATGAACAGCGAGGAGGCCGAAAGAGGGCCATGGGCAGGACCAAAGGGGCACAGACTCAGAAGGTGTCACATGCGATACTGGGTCACCCGGGTAGAGTCGCCATGTAAGGCTCGTTGTTCCTGTAATTACCGAGAGTAGCCAGGCCTGTTTTTCTCTCTTTTTTTTTTTTTTTTTTCTTCACATTACTGCTTTGCGATACTGTAGGCTTTCGAGTCTGTCATTCGTGTGATTGTAGGTTTCTTGAAGTCGGGTGGAAAGTAGTTGACGCCGCATGATAGAGAAAAAATAAAAAACAGAGAAAAATACGGTAATGATGTTTGCAGTTGGAATGTGGTGGTTGTTTTACCCCTGAAAGTGGTAATTTGACGGGTTGCGCCATTGGAATACAAGGTGTATTGTACTCTTAATGTAGGTTGCTGCTCCCTATTATCGTTATCAGTTGCTGTCATCACTGTGATTATTTTTGAAATACACATACTCTTTTTTCTATTCCTCCCCTCCCGCTTTCCCTCTCCCCTTCCCTTCCCTTTCCTATCCCCTACCTCTTTCCTTTCTCCTTTCCTTCACCCCTCCCCTACATCTTCCCCTCTCTCCTTTTCCCTCCCTCTCTCCCTCTCCCACACTCTCTCTCCTTCCCCTCTCCCTCCCCTCCCTCTCTGCCTCCATTTCCCCCCTACCCCGCCCTTCCCATTCTAATCTCCCTCCTCCCCCTCCCCTCCCCTCCCCTCCCCCCAAACACACACGCTCCTCTATCACCAGCTGTTTCCTCACAACCCCCCCCCCTCCGGCGCTACCCTCAAGGCATCCTATCATTCACAGAAAAGGAAAAAGGAAGTAGACTGGTGTTGCCATCTTCTCCTTGGCCGTAATTAAGAAATATATAGCGTCGTTGGTAGGAGATCCGCCCCCTCCCTCCCACCGGGGAGGAATGGAGGGAGAGAAGGAGAGAAGGGGAGAGGGTGGAGGCGAATGGGGAGAAAAGGAGGGAGGGAAAGAGAGGGAGAGGAGCAGTGGGGAGAAGGAGAGAGGGACGAGAAGTGGGAAAGAGGAGTAGGGAGAAGGAATAGAGGAGAAAAGGAGGGGGACAGAGGAATGGGAGAGAAGTGGGGGAAGAGGAGCGGGGAGGAAGAATGGGGAGAAAGGGAGGGGGAGGAGGATAAGGGAGAAAGAAAGGGAATAGGGAAAAGGAAGGATGGAAGAATCGAGGGAACAAAAAGTGAGTGAGAAAGAGGTACACGTCAAGCAGAAATTAACAGAAATGTATTTTCGGAAAGAGAGAAAAGAAAATACATTTTGAATGTATATTATGTAAATGATGTTATATATGTATGTAGGCTACCCCCCCCCCCCACAAACACACAAACACACACAACTACATATATACAGAGTGTATATGTATGTATCGAAGCAAGTATGTATGTACTTCTATATGTAAGTATATATAGTATGTACAGATGTTTGCATATATGTATGTACGTATATATTTATGTGTGCGTTTTGTGCTTTTGTGTATCTCATTGTCATTATTTCAGCCATTATAGTAATACGAATTAATCGCTGGCAAATTAATATTGACTGCAAAGCTTGGCCTTCATTTAGATCATTATATGCCTAATTATGAAATGCAAAGGGTTGCTTTGTTTAGACCATTACACCGGATTTAACTAAAAGCACTATTTCTATATCGTGTATTTCTAAATATATTTCGCAGTTTCTTAACACACATAAAGTAAATAGAGAGATCAATAGAAGACTTAATATGCAAGAACGGAGAGCGATTAGGAAGGCAGGAAGTGGCGAATGTCAGGAAAATTATTTGCAGGTCATGGAGAATAGTTATTGTAATTTGCGTATAATTTTTTTTTCTTCAACTTCTTATTTATTTGTTCTTATATTTAAAGGCTGTTTCGTTCTCGAGACTTTTTTTCTTTTTTTTACGTTTTTATTTCGTTCTTTTGATTACATATTTACTTAGTAGATGCTGCACGTTGGGGGTATCTATTATTACTCCTTTGGTTTCGGAATATCGCATTCCTTATTCTGTATGCGAAGAAATAGTGTGTAATTCGTGTGTATATATGATATTTTTGTATTTTGTTGCGTGCTCCTTTCTTTCCATTCATATGTATATATTAGTCTTACAGGGGTATAAAAGTAATGATAAATGTGATAAAGCGAAACATTTTTCTAGACCATAACATCCATTTATGATTGATATTGATCACCGAGTTCATCAGAGGTAGAATATATAGAATTTATTGCAGATAGATAATGGAAACCGAGGTACCGTATTGTGGGAGAAGGGGGTAGAGGGCATGGAGTGAATGGGTAGGTTAGTGAGATAATTGTTTCTTCACCTTTATTTTCTTCTTCTTTTGCTATCCCTGTCATTTTATTCTGGTGGAACACGCTATTATTTCCCAGTGGAATGGCATGTTAGTAACAACGCTGTCTTTTGGTATTATGATTATCATTGTAACAACTACTCTCAGTGCATTAGTGACCTTCCCTTAAACTCGTAATGATATTGTTAATATCACTGCTGTCGATCATGTCATATACTTTTCATGCATGCATAACCTAAGAAATATGATGTCATATTGAATACTTTTCATACATGCATAACCTAAAAGTGATATGTTATATACTACTTTTCATATACATGCATAACATGAATACTTTTCATACATGCATAACCGCATGCATAACCGACATACATGCATAAAAAAGATAAGTCATATATTTAATACTTTTCATACATGCATAACCTAAAAGATAAGTCATATATTTAATACTTTTCATACATGCATAACCTAAAAAGATAAGTCATATATTTAATACTTTCATACATGCATAACCTAAAAAGATAAGATATGCTAAGCCATACCCATACTTTCATACATGCATAAAAAGATAAGTCATATATTTAATACTTTTCATACATGCATAACCTAAAAAGATAAGTCATATATTTAATACTTTTCATACATGCATAACCTAAAAGTGATAACATGTTATATACCGAATACTTTTCATACATGCATAACCTAAAAAAGTGTCTCAAAAAAGGCAAAACGTTCAAGAGACGAAATAAAACCGAAGTGGACGCAAGGAGGCTCTCCCGGCGGCCTACTGTGTGCAACTCGTGTCTGTAACTGTTTTGGTTATTGGGGGAGGGGGAGGGGAGGGGGGAGGAGGGGAGGGTGTGTCGTCACCGTATCCCGCGGCACTCGAGAGGCCTTGATTCGGTCCTCTCCCTCTCTCTCTCTCTCTCGCCCTTTCCTTTTTCCTTGCTTTATCTACATTTCTTGTTCATTTTTTTCCTTTTTTGTTTTTGATTGTTATTGGTTTGTCTTTGGTCTCCGTTTTTTCCCTTTGTCTCTCCCTCGTCTCTTTAGCTTCTGGTCACTCCCTTTCCCTTCTCTTCTCTCCTTCGCCTCCCTTTCTCCATTTTTTTCTCTCACTCTCCATCTCTTCTTTCTCTTTTTCTCTTCTTCCTATCTCATCTTTCTCTTCTTCTCCCCATCCCTTCTTTCTCTTTCTTCTCCCCATCTCTTCTTTCTTTTTCTCCCCTTCTTCTTTCCTCTTCATCCCTTCTTTCTCTTCTTCCCCATCTCCTTCTTTCTCTTTTTCTCCCCTCTCTTCCTCTCCTCATCCTTCTTTCTCTTCTTCTCCCCATCTCTTTTTTCTCTTCTTCTCCCCTTCTCTTCTTTCTCCTCTGCTTCCCATCTCTTCTTTCTGTTATTTTCCCTCCCGCCATCCTTTCGGCAATTTCTTTGCTTATGCGCCTTCTCCCCTCCCCCTCTATTCTTTCCCTAATCCTTGTCATGGTTATTATCGGGGGTGGCACTTCCCCTCTTTCTCAAGCGCTAAAATAAGTCCCTTTTCTGAGTCACACGGACGCCCTGTGACCCACCCACAGGGCAACCCACGTCGTCCCACCCATAGCAGAATCCACATCGACCCACCCTATGCCCTTCTCTTAGCACAACCCACTGCGACCCATCCTGTAACCTACTCATAGCAAAATCCACATCGACCCACCCTGTACCCTACTCATAGCACAACCCACTGCGACCCACCCTACACCCTACTCATAGCTGAACCCACTGCGACCCACCCTGTACCCTACTCATAGCACAACCCACTGCGATCCACCCTATACCCTACTACATAGCACAACCCACATCGATCCACCCATAACACAACCCCCCTCACCCCCCCCCCCCCTCACGCCCACCCGAAGAAGAGAAGGGCCAACAGCCGAGAACTTAATTAAAGAAGACGTTGCATATATGCATCGTTAATTCGGGGGAACTAATTTCTTCTCGTGTGGTTAGAGCCTACCGGATGCGAATTGTACCAGAACCGACCACTCTTGTACCGTGTAGTAGATGCAGTTCCAAAAGGGATATTTTTTTTTTTTATGAAAAGGGGATTAAAGAAGGAATGGGAAAAGGGGAAATGCGGGTAACAGAAAGAAGAGAAAAGAATAATAAAAAGAAAACCACTATCGATTTAATATACTATAAACATCGAGAAAGTACCAATTTCGTACAAAATATGGAAAAGGAACAGAATAAACGAAACAAAAGTGAAGACAAAGGAACACAAAGAAGCTTAGAGATGAAAAACAACGAGAAAAAGAAAAAAGAAAAAATATAGATTCATAATATTGCCTCTTCATGCGACTTTAGTGACCGTCCTCTCGATTTAGCCTCTGCGTTGCGTGCACCTCTTGCATCTTAAAAACTCCAGTCTGGCTCTGTTGCCTCACAGACTGTAGACATGTCGACTTTTTGTTCTTTCTCTGTTTACGTTATCGGTCTCTACTTTGTGAACTATTCGTTGTGAGGCTCATCTTATGGTCTGAATCATTTAAGCATGTATTTATCTCGGTATTATATTTCAAAAATTTTACTTGCAGAAAAAAATACACCAGTACCAAGAAGTTAAGCAGCAGTCACAATGCCATTTTTTTCACACACATGAGTATTAACTCATCAAGTACTCGGGACACGTATCAAATTATTCCCACCACTTTGACACTAGGGGAAGGGGAGCTAGTTAGGAAAGTTACGAAGTGGCACGCGTAGTTATTCCACCTCATCACTGCCCAATGGAGGTAGTTTTGCGATTGTTATTGAGTTAGGGTCATACCCCCCCCTCAAAAAAAAAAGAGAAAAAAAGAGAAAGAGTGGGGGAGAGGGAGAGGGGAAAACGAGAGAGAGGAGGGAGGGAGGGTGAGAGAGGGAGGAGGGAGGAGAGAGTGGGAGGAGGGGAAGGAGAGAGAGAGGGGAAGACAGGGAGAGAGAAAAAGAGAGAAGGAGAGAGATAATGATAAGGGAAAGAAACTTTGGACGGAAAACAATTGGACTGTACTCTCGGGGATAATGAGGTAAAGGATTTTGATGCCGGCGATGATAAAGGCATTAATTAATCCATGATTGACACTCGCTCTACGTTTTGGTCGAGTTCACCCTCGCGGCGCAGCGAAACGTGGTCAAGGGTGTCGGGCACGTTCGCTCGTCCAGGGTATTTGCGGTACAGGGGGAGGTGTGAGGTATAAGGGGAAGATATAGAGTGTAAGAGGAAGGGAGAATACATGAAGAAATGGCGTAGGGAGAGGAGGGAAGGCACAGAGAGGTGTGACGGGAGGGAGAGCGGCGAAGGTACTGGAGGGCATTGAAGGGAGAGGGCAAGGTATGAGGGAGGGGAGGGGTATGCTGCCACTGGCCGCCGCTGGTTGAGAGGCCTTTCACTATCGGTGCCCTCGCATGGTCTCGTTTGCGGTCATTCCTCCGTGGGTTTTTGCGCTCGCCGGTGACCGTGATGTACTGCTAAAATGGATTCGATTTTGCAACGCGCGCGCAGATGTCGGACTTGTTTCGCCGATTTTTTTCTCCTTTCAGTTTCTCGGCCGATGTCTTACGTTTTGTTGTTGTTTTTCGTTTTTTTTTTTTTTTTTTTTTTTTTTTTGTAATAAAAGTATTGTTTTCGGTATTTCATTTTCTATAAAGAAAATGAAATACCGAAAACAATACTTTAAAACTTTAAATACTTTAAATGTATTGTTTTTGGTACTCCATTTTCTCTAGAGAAATACGCCGACGAGGGAACATAAATCGAAGGGTTCTGTGGTAAGTTCGCAACGCAATGCGGGTCCGTGCAATACAGTCTTCGATATTGATTTATCGATCCATTCCGTCTGCAAAAATGATTGCACTTGTTGCACAGTCTGGTTTTGTTCATAGGGGAAGGGTGGAGGGGGCGAGCTCCCATACTCGCCGAGTCAAGTGCACTTCATTTTAAGAAGATTGAATCACTTGAATCGTCTTGAGTTTAGCGTGCAGATACATTTAATTATTTTTTATTTCGTTTCAGGATTTTACTTTCGGATATTCGATTTGCTTTGCTTGATGTCTTTCACACAGCATGTAGCTTTTCATTAGCCATGCGTATACACCGATGGGGATGGAAAAAAAAGTTTCATCTCGATTTTCTTTCTTTTTCCTTTGTCTTTCGCGCCTTTATACTGGTCTGTCTTTCCCCGAATCGCGACTGTCTCTGATCACGCGGGAGTGTGATCAAAGGAAAGATTGTATGCGTCAACATTACCCTGATGGACCATATCGATCGGCCGTTTATGAAAAAGGGTACGCGTAAGGCCCACGGCCCATTGTGATCATGAGGGATATTGATCCGTAAGGGCGTCAGTTCGAACTTCGCCGGGGGTGGGTGGTTGGGTGGAAGCAGTTGCCATTCGGGAATTATTGGTGTCGCTTTCTTTCCATATAGCATTAGCGATTTCAAAATGTATAGTTAGTTAAAGTGTTTGAAGTATCTCATGCGGACACAACAAATCAGACACGATAAGCTAGACGGGCTTGTCTGTGCGCTCCGGGCTTTACGAGGGCGATAAATACGACACGACTCGAAGCGGAATATTTATGCTTGAAGGCAACTGCGCGCGCATCCTCCCCCGAAAAACGATGGGATTATGGCGGGACTGATTTAGTAAGTAAACACAGATCAATATTTTCATCCCAACGCCAAACTTTCGCGAAGGAAATAGAGACAAAGCATGCGGGTTCCTTTGTGAATTGTAGGCGAAGTTTTTGCTTCTTGCCGAGGTAAATTTGAACAGATGCACACTGGAAGTTCATTTGTTTTCAATTTATCAGTTGCAGAGAAAAAAAAAAGTTTTGATCTATGTTAGAAGTTATATGAATGAAAAGTATGATTATGAACGTTACTTGCGAAACTGGTAAGTATTGCCATCGCCTCTATCATTATCATTTTCATTAATATAGCCACTGCCGTCACCATCAAGTTTCAGTTATCATTATTACCATCATCAACATAATCATCATAACCGCCCCCTTCCACTGCTGCAGTCTCCGCCCTCCGCCCCCACCTCTTCCACGCCCCACTCGCAGCCCCCACCTCCTCCACGCCCACCTCGTGCCCCCTCCTCCGCCCACCTCGTGCCCCCTCCTCCGCTCCTACCTCTTCCACGCCCACTCGCAGCCCCTCCTCCTCCTCCTCCACGCCCACCCCGCGTCCTCCTCCACCGCCCGCAGACCGCATCCCATCCCCGCGCGCCGTCTACGGGAATCCCTCGACGTCGCCTCTTTAATTGGGCGCGGGGCCGGTAATGGTTTTCCGGAGGGAGGCGACCGAACCCGAGACGCGAGGCAGATGTGACATGCAACCGGAGAAGGCGCCGAATGAGGCCTCCCTTGTTTCGGTTTGACGTCTCGAGACAGTTCCGTGGGGTTTGCTTTAATTTTGTTAGTGTTGTTTGTAGTGTTAGTAATTGGTGAAATATTTATTTTTTTTTTTCGTTATTTATTTCGAGACATTTCCATGTGGTGTACTTTAGGTTTTGTTAGTATTGTTTGTAGTGTTTAGTGAATCATACATGTCCAGGTTTTTTACCATGTATATTTTTGTTATTGTGAAGTGGACGAGGAAAGTGGAGCTATAGATGCGTTATTCCTTGACATTTCCGTAGAAATCTTGCGGTTGAGGGAAATGTAAGACTATCAGAGCTGCTTCCACAGACTTCAGAGTAATCGAGGTCGGTAAATTTGATTCTGCGGACCATAAAAAAAGAGAGAGGAGAAGTATCTTTATGACGGGAAAGCTCCTTTAACCCTTCCCTCTCCCCCCCCTCCACTCTCTCGGGTTCCCTCTCCAGCGCGGGAATCGCTTACGGCTCAGGGGGCTTTCATCTCTCTAAGATCGGTCGGGGAAAAAGCCTCACTTCGCCGAACTAGACAAGCACTAAGGCCCTTTATTGCACACTCTCTCCCCTCCCCTTTCCCCTCTTCCCCCTGACTCATCTTCTCGCGGGAGAGGGGACGAGGAGGGGTGTCTCGGTGGGTGGGTGGGTGGAGAAGGGGCGAGCGAGGGGAGGAAATCTCCATCAGAACCCCTCAATCTAAGGGTAAGGAAAGGGGGGGGACAAAGGGGGAGGAAAAACTGGAGAGTACAGAGAGGGGAGAGTCATACGAGACGGGGCGGCGCGCGGGTGTGTTTCTGACTGGGTGCTGGAGATCCGTGAATATTTCTTTAAAGAAAATTATTGAAGTGATTTTTCCGACGTGAAAGCACTTGGAAGAAGCACACGCACTGAGAAATTATTATTCTTGAAATTTGTTTTTTTTTCGGTGGAATGTGAGACAGACTGCTTTGGAACCACATCGACAACTAAACAGCGATTTCTAGACTTGTGAAAGAAGGATGTATTGAAGACCGACGAAATCGATAATCAAGTACGTGCCGAACTATCGATTTTTCTTTCTCGCAATCAGTCTTATTTTTTCACGCTTGTAGAATCTTGCGTTAGAATGGCGTGATTCGTGGAGGCGATTCGCAGAGCGCAAACACGTCTGGTGACCTTAGCGTTGGCGGCGGCTGCACGCCCTTGAACTCTCTCCGTCGTAAATGCTTTTTCGTGATTCGTTCGTCCTTTTTTATACTTAGCGTAGTTATTTAGATATATATTGTAGTCCTTCGCGATCGTAAAGTGTTATTATACTTCGTTCAAGGACAATCGGGGGTTTGCTTGTGAATTCTGTATACACAACACCGGTTTCCGTTGTATCGTCTGAGAATATACCTTTCCTGATGAGAGTGACTTAGAGACTTCAGATAAGGAGGACTTCGAGAACAGCTGGCCGAGTCGATACGGCCTGCAGAGCCATGCCGGGGCAGCACCCGCGAGCAGCCACCGTCAGGGCCAAGGTGTCCCGGCTGCTCGATCGGTCCAGGGCGACGGACCTGCCCTCCAGCGACGAGAGCGGGGGTGAGGACGACGTGTCATCCGTCACGTCATCTTCATCGTCGCTATCCCTGTCGTCCTCGACGTCCTCATCCTCGTCCACTTCGTCAACTTCGTCGTCGTATTCCACATCCTCTTCCTCGACGGGGACGCACGATTATTACGTGCTTTGCTACGACGAAATGAGAGAGGAGGACGAGGATATTCTCCCTGACGACGACGACGACGCAGGTGATGATTTAGACGTCGCGTCACCTCTTCACGACGTCCTTCACCCCAAGCCCAGCGTCATCAAGACAACGAGCGACGTAACAGGTTCTTTTCGCGTGTTCGGCGGCGGCGCCACGGGGATCCGCAGGAGCAGCAACACGGAAGGCGGAGAGAGGTAATGTCACGAAATGCATGGATGGAAATGCGCTATTTCGGGTTTTTGTAGAGATAGCGTTCATTATGGCAAAAGACTAATGGTAAATGCTAAATTTCGTGAGAAGGTACTTGAATGATTTGCACCATTGTTGTGGCGGAAACTACATAAACAAAGAAAGAAAGAAAAACTTGCATGCGCTATTCTCCGAATAAAAAGTAAGGACATTTCCTTTTTTCATTTCTTTAAAAAAAGAAGACCTTAACCTGATCCTTGTCCTCGCCCCTTTTTTCACGGTGAAATTTCCCTTCACGCTGTCCCCCGATAAAGGTTGTTCTAAACACCCCACCCGTGTGTCCCCTCCCCCCCTCCCCCTCCCACCCATGTGTAATTTTGTGAGGCGCTGAAGGTTACGCGAGTAGGGACCTGCCGCAGGTTCTGCCGCAGGACCTCAGGCTCAGGGAAACAGCCCGCTCTCACAACGCACTCGTTTCCGCACCTTCCCTCGATCGACTTCACTTTCCTCCTTTAATTATTTAATCACTTTTTATTAATATTAATATTAATTATTATTATTTTATTATTGTTAATATTATTGTTATTAATATTATTGTTATTATTATTGATATTAATTATATTATTATTATATTATTATTATTATTATTATCATCATTTTGACGCCATCGATGGTATTTGAGACGAAGTTATGTTTATTTCCTCTCGTTTCATTTTCTATTACCTTCCGTTATCTTTGCAGCCATTCTTCCCATGTCTCACAGACTCGCATATACATAATACTATTGCATCTCCTCTATTTTGCTGCGTTCTTCACATTCCCTGCACTAAACCTGTCCGCTTATGCATTTTAATCCGTCCCCTTCTCCCATTAGGACTCTAGTTAACGATGCCTTCAACCATACCAATTCACACATAAAAACGTCACAAAAAGGTACTGCATCCACAAGTTTTCTGTTCTCGGAATGTCACGCGCTCTGAGCGGACGAGAAAAATAATTGAAGGGGAAAAAATGACAAGCTTGAAACAGTAGTAGTTAAAGTCAAGGATGGCCATCGTGGACTTGACTTGCGAGAGAGAGAGAAAGTCAAGGTCCTCTCGGCGCAGCGAAAGGCCATTGGTCATTTCGATGATTAGAGCGAAATGTGGAGTTCAAGGCGACTTTTGGGAGTTTTTCGTGGGAAACCAGTTCGTTTGAGGACACGCTCGTAGTATTTTTTTTTTTTAACGTTCAAGGGAAGCTGGAAGGTTAGTTATGGGACGAGCTGTCGAGTTTCCACACGTTTATTTTCTCTCAATTTTCTTCGTTTAGATTTATTAGAGACTTGATAATGAATAGTAATATGAACCATAAAGGACTGCGTTGAAAAGGGTTTTTAGATTACTTTCCGGAACTTGTATGTGAACATTTTTTCATGGCGTGCAGGAGGAACATTTAGTTAAATGATTTTTCATGTATCATCCATTTACAATTGGTTAATGCCGTGTCACTTTTTCACGTTGTTACGCTGCTAAGGAAAAATTAAATTCACTTTCGTTCGGCAGGAGAACGACATCGTTATTCCGTCATTTTTAAGCGGTAATGACTGAATTCGCTCCGAGGTAATGACGGCGGGGAATGAAGCAGGTAAAAGCTAAGAAATATACGTGGGCGCCGCTGCTTGTCATCACGCAACGGGTTTCTGCTGGAGCTTCCGGTGGAGTCGTTTCCTAGCAGGCGGGGAGAAAAGCAGGGGATTTGAAGGGAAGAGGACGAGGGGAGAGGAAAGGGGAAAGATAAAGAAACAAGGAAATCAAAAGGATCAACGAAGAGGTGAATGAAATGCGGCTGGATAAAGTGGAGGAATAATGTACAGATGAAAAAACGAAGAAAGAGAAAACGATAGAAGACAAGAAAAAAAAACGACAAACGGATGACTTTCGGGCACGTTTGTGAACCGGTCAACGGACATCGCGGAGAGTTCAGTGCCTCCACCGGCGGGAGAATCACGGCCGTGGGAAGCGCAGTACATTTCGCTACAGAACGTACTGTGCACGCAATCTCCAACGAAAACTCTCTGCCTGGAGCTCTTGCGGTTCACTGATCCACGCGCGGGATTCTTCCGGAGGAAACTTAGTGACGCAACGCCGAATTGCTTGCGAGATCGAGGGACGCAATCAGATTGATATTAAAAAAAATAACAATAACGATAACAATGCAAGGTGCAGAATTACCGCGTGAAAAATCTCAAGTAATTTGATTGTTAAGCTAATAGTGTTGAGTCGTGCAAGCAACGTGGGTGACGATGAAAGGAAACGTAGATATGATATAACAATCTTAAAGCTTGTTTATATTGCTAGCATTATTTTCTATTAAGGTTTATTTCCTCCACGATTGTTTCCTAACCTCGGCGTTATTGGGCCACATTCGCAGCTAATGCGAAAACCGCGCGAATGACTCGCAAAGCATCTTATTGAAACTGCATCATTGTACTCCTTTCCCAGAGGCGCCGCCCGCGTCTGCCCCAACAGAGATGCCTTTGTTGATATGCCCGGATGCCCCTGTAGCCTCCTCGCAACAAGGTTTCCTCATTTTTTACGAGGCTGCGCTGGCATGACCCGATTTTTTTCTGGTCTCGTAAATGACAGGGGAGAGAGCCTGGCTGGACGAGAGAGAGGAAGAAAAAAACTCGTCTCGCTTCGCCGTACAACACTGTACTATTAAGGAGTACTTACTACGTGTCCATTTGTGCTTTCGAAAGGTCATTATCTTGAGTACAAGCAAAAGGTTATTACGCAAGATTAACTTGGTTGCACGTGTGTGTGTGTGTGTGGTGTGTGTGTGTGTGTGTGTGTGTGTGTGTGTGTGTGTGTGTGTGTGTGTGTGTGTGTGTGTGTGTGTGAGAGAGAGATAGAGAGAGAGAGAGAGAGAGAGAGAGAGAGAGAGAGAGAGAGAGAGAGAGAGAGATAGAGATAGAGATAGAGATAGAGATAGAGATAGAGATAGAGATAGAGATAGAGATAGAGATAGAGATAGAGATAGATAGAGATAGAGATAGAGAGAGAGAGAGAGAGGGGGGGGGAGAGAGAGACGGTGGGGGAAGGTGAGAGAGGGAGATGATGGGAGAGGAGGAAAAATAAGAGAGCGAGAGGGAGAAAATGAAAGAGAGAGAGAGAGAGTGAGAGCAAAACAAATGAGAGAACAAGAGAAGATGAGAGAGAGAGAGATAGAGGGGGGGGGAGAGAGGGGTGGTGAGAAAGCTCATTGCTGTGTAATCAGATCAGCCTTCACGAATCAATGCTAAAGGGATAGGAAAAGCGGACACACGGAGGCCACGAAAAGTCTACGGATCCCATATGGAAGGGATCGGATACGGGGGGAAGGTGTTGGTGGGAGGGGGTGGGGGTGGGGGTATCGTGAGTGACAGGTACACTCAGCTTACATCCTTTTTAACACCCTTGTCTCTGAGCTTCTACCCCGCCCCCTCCCCCCACCAGCCCTCTTGACGTACCCCTACTGCTTCTCCACCCCACCCCCCCCCTCCCCAACCTTCGCCCGCTGCCCAACCGCTCAACCTACTTTGCTTCGGGATTTAAAGGCCCCCCGCTCTTCGCCTTGTTGTTTGTGTCTCCCTCCTCCCTCCCCCCTCCCTCCCCTCTTCCCCGCACCCCTTCTCACCCTCATTTTCTCCTCCTCTTCTTCCTTCCCTCCGTTCCTTTCCATCCTCCTTCCTCATCCTTTCTGTTCTTTCCAACCATTCTTTTTCTCCCTTTAACCCCTCATCTCCCTATTCTCCCCTTACCCTCTCTCCCACTTCGTTTTTTCCCTCGTTTACCCACTTTCCCTCCCTCTTCCACTTCCCCCTCTTCCACTTCCCTCCCTCTTCCACTTCTCCCTATCTCTCTTTTCCCACTTCACTCCCTCTCCCTCTCTCACCCTCCTCCTCTTCCCACTTTCTCTTAGGAAAGTGGGGAGATAGGGGTGAGGATAACCTACGTTACCACATCCTTTTGAGACGTAATCCTTTGTCTCAATAAACTTGTCAAAGTCAAAAAGTCCCTCGCTCTCCCACATTCCTCTCTCTCCCCAATTGCCCTCCCTCTCCCCACTTTCCCTCCCTTCCCCTCTTTCTCCACTTTCCTCCCCTCCCTCCCTCCCTCTCTCTCTCTCTCCCTTTCCTCCCCTCCCTCTCTCTCCCCTTTCCCTCCTCCTCCCCCTCTCTCTCTCCTTTCCCTCCTCCTCCCTCTCTCTCTCCCTTCCTCTCCCCTCTCTCTCTCTCCACTTTCCCTCACTTCCTCCCCTCCCCTCTCTCTCTCGTCCCTCTCTTTCCTCACCTCACCTTTCTCTCTCCCTTCCCTTTCTCTCTCTCTTTCCCTCACCCTCCCTTTCTCTCTCTCTCCCACCCCACTTTCCTCACCCCTCCCTTCCTCCCTCTCTCCCACCCCACTTCCCTCACCCCTCCCCTTCCTCCCTCTCTCCCACCCCACTTTCCCTCACCCCTCCCTTCCTCCCCCTCCCTTTCTCCCTCTCTCCCCGCCCACACCCACAACACGCCCACTGTCATCGCCTCAGACCACCTACGCGCGACCCCTTTTTTCGTCGCTTTCCATTTATCTCTTCTTCTTGTTTCCCCTCGGCTCTTTATCCTCTATTTTTCTTTCACCTTTGTTTTTGTTTTGGTTCGTTTTTTTTAGTTTTGTTTTTCTTGCACGCAATTTACTCCATTTCTGTCTTATTTACTTTTATTCCACCTCTCATTCATTCACTTCTCTCACTGTTTATGTTCTTTACCGATTGTTTTTTTTTTTTTCTTTTTCTTGTTTTTTTCATGCTTATTCACCTTCACTCACATATTAATCTTTACAAACTTTATGCATTTCTCTTGCAAGCTCCCACCCACTTTACACACGTGTTTTTCCCAGCTATTATCACTATTTCCCTATATATGCCACATTTCCTATTTTCCTTTCCCTCCTCCTCTCTCTGCCCCATTTGTTTCCTGTCTCCTGTACCAATTTTTCACTCACTCCTTTTTTCTTTCTCCCTTCTTTTCCCATTCTTCTTATTTTCTCTTCTTCCCTTTTTCCTCGTATATCCCTCCTTCCCTTTTATCCAGCTGCTCTTCCCCGTTTCTCCTCCAGCTCCCTTCCTCCCATCCTTCTATTATTTTTCCCCATCCGCCTTCCTCCCATCCTTCTGCCTTTTTCCCTTCCTACCCCCTCCTCCTTCCTCTTCTCCCTCATCGCCCCTCCCCCTTCCCTATACCTTCCCCCTCCTTTCCCCTTCTCCCTTCCCTACCTCTCCCCTCCCCCTTCCCCCTTACTCCTTCCTCCTCCCTCCCCCTTCCCCCTTCCCCCCTCCTCCTCCCCCTTCCCCCTTCCCTCCTCCCTCCCCACCCATCCCCCTCATCCCTCCCTCTCCCTCCCCTCCCCACTCTCCAGAGGTGATAAGATCAATACAACTTGACGGTGTCTGTAAGCGCATCCCAGTTCTCGAATGTCCCATGAGCCTCTCTTCTATATATATTTTTATTCTTCTGATAAACTATTCTTTGTCCTTTTTATAACTTCAGAATAACGATTTTGCATTTTTTTAGATATATATTTAAAATAGAATTCAGTCGCTTTATTTTTTTGTATGCATTGTGTGATTCGTTCCCGTTTCAATGTTGTTTTTATATTTATTTTCCCTTTGTTTCTCTGTACATCATTTTTCTTTTTCTTTTCTTTTTTTTTTTTTTACTTTTTTGTCTTCATCTCTCCAGTCGCCACTCTGTCTAGGACTAATTTGGTTGTCTGTTGACGCTCATGAGGTGTAGAGTGATTGCAAGTGTGTTTATGAGGGACTAGTGTTTATTTGTGTGTCTAAGAGAGAGAGATAGTGGGAGAGGGAGAGAGAGAAAAAGAGAAGGAGAAAGGGTGGGAGAGGGAGAGAAAGAGAGGGAGGGAAAGAGAAAGAAGAGGGAGAAAAAAAGGGGGAGGGAAAGAGAAAGAGAGGGAGGGAAAGAGAATGAAAGGGTGAGAAAGGGAAGGAGAAAGAGAAAGAAAAGATAGAGGGAGAGATAGGAGAAAGAGGAGAGATAGAAAACGAGAAAGATAGAGAAAGAGATAGAGAGAGATAGATAGAACGAGAAGTCGAGATAGAGAGAGAGAAAAGATAGAGAAAGAGAAGGCGAGATAGAGAAGAGAAGGCGAGATAGATAGAGAAAGAGAAGGCGAGATAGAGAAAGAGAAGGCGAGATAGAGAAAGAGAAGGCGAGATAGAGAAAGAGAAGGCGAGATAGAAGGCGAGAAGGCGAGATAGAGAAAGAGAAGGCGAGATAGAGAAAGAGAAGGCGAGATGGAGAGAAAGAGAAGGCGAGGAGATTAAAGAGCTAATGAATAAATGAAAACGGCGAAATTCAGTAATTATGAAAGTACATGTGACAGGATAACACGCCTGCGCAAAAAAAAAAAAAAAAAAAAAAAAAAAAAAAAAAAAAATCACCATTATAAACACCCTCGTTTCACGCTCTCTGCTAAGTAAAGCGATATTTTCCATCGTCCGTTTCCTCTCTCGCGCATTCCACTCGAGCTTAATCTTCCAGGATTCTTCTCTTCTTGTCTTAAGAAAAAAAATGATGAAGAAACTTTCTCGTGTCTTGATGAGGATGCAGTTCTTCATCTCGAGAAATTTCTGTGGTGATGTAATGTCTTGTTATTGTTGTCGTTTTTTGCTAATGGTATGAGGTTTTCTTGTTCTTGGAAAATAAGGTAAGAACAGGGTGGTTGTGTTAATGTGCTGGTTCTTAATTTGCAAAAAATTATGATAATGATGCTAAGAAAATGATTAGTAAATTGATGATGATGATAATAATTTTATTAGTTATTTTACCGCTTTTGTAAAACATTTTGTGAAGCTTATTCTGCAAGATGAAAAGTCTTGTCTTATTGATTTCGGAATTAGTTTCGCTCTTTGTAAGCTCTCTCTCTCTCTCTCTCTCTCTCTCTCTCAATCCTCTCTCTCGATTAGCTTTCACCTCTCTCTCTCGCTTCATTCTCTCTCTCTCGTCTCTCTCTCTCTCTCTCTCCTCTCTCTCTCTCTCTCTCTCCTCTCTCTCCTCTCTCTCTCTCTCTCTCTCTCTCTCTCTCTTCTCTCTCTCTCTCTCGATTCTCTCTCTCGCTTCATTCTCTCTCTCGCTTTCATTCTCTCTCTCTCTCTCTCTTTCATTCTCTCTCTCGCTTTCATTCTCTCTCTCGCTTTCATCTCTCTCTCTCTCTCCTCTTTCTTCTCTCTCTCTCTCTTCATTCTCTCTCTCGCTTCATTCTCTCTTCTCTCTCTCTCTTCTCTCTCTCTCTCTCTCTCTCTCTCTCTCTCTCTCTCTCTCTCTCTCTCTCTCTCTCTCTCTCTCTCTCTCTCTCTCTCTCTCTCTCTCTCTCTCTCTCTCTCTCTCTCTCTCTCTCTCTCTCTCTCCTCTCCTCTCTCTCTCATCTCTCTCTCTCTCTCTCTCTTTCATCTCTCTCTCGCTCTTCTCTCTCTCGCTTTCATTCTTCTCTCTCTCTCTCTCTCTCTCTCTCTCTCTCTCTCTCTCTCTCTCTCTCTCTCTCTCTCTCTCTCTCTCTCTCTCTCTCTCTCTCTCTCTCTCTCTCTCTCTCTCTCTCTCTCTCTCTCTCTCTCACCCTCTTATCCTCACTGCCTTCCGCTCTCCCCTCTTCCCCTCGCCCCCCCCCTCCCTGCTCTCCCCGGTGCTAAATAGATTCGCAACTTTTTCCCCCAAAAAGGACCTCCGGGCGGGAGATCCTACTCATCTAGCGTCAGCAGAAGGAGATTTAAGTAGGTATTGTAAGTGGCGAGATTATAGTAGATATTGTAAGTAAGTGTCGAGATTTAAGTAGATATTGTAAGTAAGTGGCGTCTCACCAAGGAGGTCGACGGGTTCGTGGCGGCTGCTTCGGCTTCGGTTGACAGTGGCTTGGGCTTCGTTGTTCGGGAGTGGGAGGCACGGGTGGTGGGCGTGTGGGTTGGGTTGGAGGGCCAAGGGTGGTGGGTGGCCGGTTCCGGATGTTGGTTGTGGGAGCATTTAGGGTTGAGATTTCCATTGCAAGAAGGAGCTGTTTTGTTTTTAGAGTGTGGCATGGATATTTCGGAATTGCATGCGGACACACACGCGCGGCGCGCGCGCGCACACACACACACACACATCAGTATATAACAGTATATACGAAAGAAGGAGAGGAAGATGGCGAGAGAAAGGAAGAGAGGGAGAAGGAGAGAAGGAGAGGGAGGGGAAGGGGAAGGAGGGGAGAGCTGTAACAAGTTCCCCTTTAAGGTATCACATAAACTACGTGCAGACTCGCTTATGTCACGGTTATTTACTCCTCTCTCGACCCGTCTGAAATAGTCCCGGGATATGTAGCATATATATATATATATATATATATATATATATATATATATATATATATATATATATATATATATATATATATATGTGTGTGTGTGTGTGTGTGTGTGTGTGTGTGTGTGTGTGTGTGTGTGTGTGTGTGTGTGTGTGTGTGTGTGTGTGTGTGTGTGTGTGTGTGTGGTGTGTGTGTGTGTGTGTGTGTGTGTGTGTGTGTGTGTGTGTGTGTGTGTGTGCATAATGTATAAATTGCATGCATACATGCATACATACATATGCAGACCCGAAGATGGAATCGAGGACGATTCCGGAACCGTTGTCTCACTTTCTTTAATAAATCTAGTTTGTGCATTATGGGTTTTTCTACCATAGTATCAACACGGTAGAGTGTTTTTCAATTCGTACATACATATGTGCGTACACACCTTTCTCCCCTTCCATCTCTCCTTCTCTGTTTCTTTGTCACATATAAATATAAATCCGCCTTTTATTACTATCTCCTATCAGTCTTGTCTACCATTTTCTTGATCTTAGAAATATGCTGATGCTGTGCGATTTTTTTTCCAAGATCAAACACAATGGTATCAAGTTATATTTTTGGAGTGTTTTCTGCATGCCTCTGAGATATTCAGTGTACCAAAATGTACACTATTTCTGCTTAAAGAAAAGGCTTTTAGCTCATATACGTTGCAGACATGTTGCAAGTTTGCGCCCGCTACATAACCCCTCCCCTCCACCACTCCCCACCCACTACCCCCTCCTCCACCTACCCCACCTCCACTCCCCCTCCTCCTCCACCACCCTCCCCCCTCCACTACCCCCCTACCTCCACTCCCTCCTCCGCCTCCTCCACTACCCCTCCTCCTCCACCACTACCCTCCACCCCCCCTCTCCACACTACCCCTCCCCCTACCGCACAACTCCCCCCCTTCCACTACCCCTACTACCCCCCTTCCCACTACCCCCTCGCCCGCAATTCCGATAGTATTGCACGCTTTATCGCAATTTCGACCGAGATTTGGAGATTTGACCCTTATCTTCCCCATCTTCACCCTCCCCCTCTCACAGATCGAGGCGATAACAACTGGCGATTGATATGGTTTAGGAAATGGAGGATTATTTCCATATCGTTATCGGACGGTATTCACACTGGCTATCAATCGGATTTTTTTCACGTTTCATGAAATTGGTTCCCTCCACACACCACACACACACACACACACACACACACACACACACACACACACACACACTACACACAATATATATATTATATATATATATATATATATATATATATATATATATATTATATATATATATATAATATTATGCCGTTTAATGTTATTTATTTATTTTCATAAATCTGGTATCACTTCATATGCATTCCTTCGCTGCTCTTATTTATTTATTTATTTTCTTGTAGAGCTGGTATCACTTAATATGCATTCCTTCGCTGCACACTTTCTATAACGTTAATATCACTTAGTACGGTTACCATCCTTATCCGAAACGGCAGCAGAAAACCCCAGTAAATGATTTATGCGTGAAATAACAAGGATCCGCCATATCATGTTCTGAGCCCGAATGACGTGTTCGAGTTCCTTCCATTACAGTTCGGACGAGTGCATTGAGGCTTCGTGATAGTGGCTTGTTTGGTTGTGAGTTTTTTTCCGTTTTGTTCAGATGCGTCATTGAAAGCCGGTCGCTGCGTTCTCCATTACTGTTTTAACAAAGAGGGAGAGAGAGAGAGAGAGAGAGATGAGAATGAGAAATGAGAAGTGAGATGAGTGAACGAATGAGTGAATGAATGAGTGAATGATGATGAATGAGTGAATGAATGAGTGAATGAATGAGTGAATGAGTGAGTGAGTCATGAGTGAGTGAGTGAGTGAGTGAGTGAGTGAGTGAGTGAGTGAGTGAGTGAGTGAGTGAGTGAGTGAGTGGAGAGTGAGAGAGAGAGAGAGAGAGAGAGAGAGAGAGAGAGAGAGAGAAGAGAGAGAGAGAGAGAGAGAGAGAGAGAGAGAGAGAGAGAGAGAGATAGAGAGGATAAGAAAAGAAAGAAAGAAAAAGCGAGCGCTAAGCCACCGTGCTCTTCTTCAAACTCTTTGTTGTCAAGCTTTCAGCACATCCGAAGGCACAAATTAATGTCTCGAGTTTCTTCTCCGACTCTCAAACATTCCCACGACCTTAATGATGTGAATAGAGGATGACTTCCCAACACGCAGGAGATAGCAGAAAATCGCGGAGAGAAATGGAGACTTTAAAAAATCGAAGGTGTTGTTGCCAGTGACCACAGTCATCCCACAGGGGTCAGCGGGTGTCGGGTGTCAGCAGCGCGAGTGAACTCTGACCCCGAAGCGCATCTGGCACCCTTGCAATCGGGCACCTGTCGCACCTGTAATACACGAGTGAATTAGTTAGCGCATATTGGAGTTCGGTTCGGTGGAAAGAAAGATATGAATATAGAGAAATACCATTGAGTCCATTGCTGTTTGTTTATTGGATGTGCAAGTCCTGTCATCGGCCGGAATTTGGCATTGGTTTTCGGTCTGCATAAATTCCGGTCTTTAGTGATTTTTTTTTTTAGAAAGTTTAGTAAGATGTGATGACGAGTAGGAAATTAGAGAAGGGTTTGCTAGAGTTTTTTTTTCTTACATTGCTTTTACATGTTCTTTTAATGACTCTGACTCTATCTGTTCTCTTCTCTCTCTCTCTCTTCTCTTTCTCTTCGCTTCTCTCTCTCTCTTTTCTCTTTCTTCTCTTCTACTCTTTCTCTCTTCTCTCTTTCCCTTTTCTCTCTTTCCCTTTCTCTTCTCTCTTTCTCTTCTCCTCGTCTCTTTTTTTCTCTGTTCTCTCTCTCGCTCCTCCCCTGTGTGTATCGAGGGAGGGGGGGGGGTACTGTGTCGATTCCTCCCATCTAACGGGTAAATCCAGTCAAGCGGTCAAGCAGGTTTATAGCTGTGTGCGTCTGCTTGCGCGTGTGCGCGTGTGTGTGCGTGTGTGTGTGTGCGTTGTGTGTGTGTGCGTTGTGTGTGTTTGCGTTGTGTGTGTGCGCGTTGGGTGTGTGCGTGTGTGTGTTGGTGTGTGTGCGTGTATGCGTGTGTGTTGTGTGTGCGTGTATGCGTGTGTGTTGTGTGTGTGTGCGTGTATGCGTGTGTGTGTTGTGTGTGTTTGCGTTGTGTGTGTGTGTGTGTTGTGTGTGTGTATGCGTGTGTGTGTGCGCGCGTATATCTGTCTGTCTATGCGTGTGTGCATTTACGACTGCACTTGTAAATGCACGTAGGTCCCTCCTAATGGCCTTCGCGTGAGCTGGTGTGTAAATGCGCCCGACTCCGCGATGTTCATTTTTATCGCCGATTTCTCTTCGAGTGAGATGCTGCGCCTTCCGACGCCGGTGCTTGGGCGCGGGGGCGCGTGGGCGGGTGGGCGGGGAGGGACGGTCTTCCTGGGTTGCTTTTAGGTGTAGGTCGAGAAAGTTGATTATTCGGTAATCTATTTATTTTGATTGGTGGTTTTATTGGTGTCTATATTATTGGTATTGTTTTTCTTATTGTTATTTTCTTATTATTGTTTATTCGTTTTATTACTGTTTTAAATTATATTTTGCATTGCTGTAATTATTTGCTTGCAATTAGAGATGTCATTTCTGAAACTGCATTACATGTGAGAAGTATGTTCTATGATTTCTTTTTTTTCGGTATGAATAAAGAAAATAACCAGTCACTGACGAGGTGAATAGAAAGTATCCAGTTTTCATAAACAAGATTTTACGAATTTCAGTGATAATTTTGAGTAATGGTAGAAAATGATGATAATTTTCATTTCATCATTATTTTTTATAAACATGGTCTGTAGTTTGGTTGTTTTTGGTTCCATTCCTTATAGATTTTAGAATTGGCAATCACTGACTATGTGAATAAAATGTTCCCGATTTTCACAGATTTTTCACAGATTTTCATGCAATGATGATGTTGACTTTTCATTAAATTTCATTCCACTATTTTTTCATAACAAGGCGTTAAGAGTATCAGGAGAGTCATTGCAAAAAGTTCCCACAACACTACGAAACCTTTTAGCTGTTATACTTTTTTAAAAGAATCGGCGATATTGCAGTAATTTTTGTACAAGACTTGCAACATTCTTTGGTAAGCAACATTCACTTGATTGCTTTGTGCTTGATTCACTTTCAGAGATTTAGTTATCTCCTTTATTATTTACGGTAAGGGTATTGATGTATACAGATATACATGTATATATATGTATGTATGTATATGTGAAAGGGAAAGATAAACAGAAAGAGAGAAAGAGACAGAAAAAGAGAAAAGGAGAGAGAAAGAGACACAGAAAGAGAGAAAGAAGAAGAGAAAGAGCTAGCGAGAAAGAAAAAGAAAAAGACACAGGCAGATACAGAAAGTGAGAGAGAGAGAGAGAGAGAGAGAGAGAGAGAGAGAGAGAGAGAGAGAGAGAGAGAGAGAGAGAGAGAGAGAGAGAGAGGAGAGAGAGAGAGAGAGAGAGAGAGAGAAACCATAAGCAAAACAAAATCACACGGCGGCTGCCTGGAGGTGCGAGGAAGTGTTCCCGACAGGAAATGGTTCGGAGGAAGAGGAGGAAAAGAAAGTTTCTCTTCGTGTCTTCTGGATCAAGTGATGGCGGTCGTCCCTCTCACTTTCAACGTTCCTTCACATCTCACTCTCTCCTCTTTTCCAGTCTTTCCTTCGTTTCTTTGTCTTTTTTTTTTCTTTACAGAGAGACAGACGCACAGACACGTTGGCATAATGTCAGACCAACAGGCAGACAGATACACAAACACAAACATAATATCAGATCAACAGGCAGACAGATACACAAACATTCACATAATGTCAGACCAACAGACAGACAGGCAGATAGACACACAGACAAAGAGAGATAAAGGCTGCGAGAGTGTGTGTATGTCTATATATTTATGTGTTTGCTCTTGTATTCATGCGTGTGTAATAGTCATTAAGTATGAGCGTATTGTTAGGGATCTTTCCCATTGCTACACTCGGTGCAATTAGCGGTCGGGGAAAGTACAGAGAAGAAAATGTATGAAATGGAGCGAAGAGGATACGGCATGATAGGGGAAAGAAACGATCGTCGACAGCAGGAGGAAGGGAAGCGATGTAGATGAGGTGGAGGGAGTGAGCGAAGCAGAGAGGGGGGGGGGGGGAGGGCAGTAGCAGTTCTGTGTCAAGGGCGCGCACACGACACCTGCGGTCATCAGAGCTCGGACAGTACCTGTCTAGATAAGTGGCTTCAGATGGGCCAAGTTTATGTTCCTTCCTTCCCTGTTGTTATTTTCCTCCATTCCTCATCTTGCCTCTCCCTTGCGCTGTCCTTAGCGAAGCCAAGAGGGACTTCGGACACACAAGAAAGCAAGGGAGACCCGGACTAAGAGGGAGCGCGCTGGACTCCCTGATTCGGCCGCTTGGAATGCACTCAAGGCCAGTGTTTACATTCTGACAGACAGGCGTCGGGAAAAAGGGTTTGGTCGACTTCCTTTATCGCAGAGCTCGCTACCGAAACAGCTGATTCTGAGGCAACGCCAGTTTTATTTTTTTGTCTTCGAGTGGGGGGCGGGTGAGGTGTCTGGTCTTTGGAGGGAGCTTTTCGAAATTCGAGGACGAAGGGGAATAGCTGTTTTTTTGAGAATTATTGAAGGGATTGTGTGCTTTAACGTTTGTGTTTGTGTTAGGTACATTTTCTGTGTATCATCGCTACTTCTGTTATTTTCTGTCTTTCATATTTTTCTTCTTGTCATCTTCAATGTTCATCCCTTTCGATTATCATTTCATTCATCCCTTCCCTTCTTTATTCCTTCTCATCTCCAGCTCGTTGTCGTAGTGGCGAATCATCTTCCTAGGCGAACTAATCCAATGTTGTGGGGAGTTCCTGACAAGGGTGAAACTGGGGCGCAACGCAGGAGAAGAGGAGCGGAGGCCGTAGTTTGATCACGAGAGGGAGGTGTGCATGCGGTCGATAGTGTGAGGAGGAGGCAAGATGCTGACTGAACATAATGTATAAAATTCCTCGAGGGGACTATGAAAGAGGGGTACGAAGGTGATTGTGGAGTTACAGGGCCGAGTCCAGGAGCGGTAATAATTGGGGGGAAGGGGCGGAGGAAAGCACAAGGCTTAGATCGGGCTAAATTTCACTATTATTATGAAGGTCACACACATGGATGAGTTTGCGTTATCGCCTAAAGCGCCGTGAACTTTTCGTACCAATATTAGCCCAATATGCACCTACCCGATGGCATACTGATGGTTTTTGCGCTGTGCTCCACGCGGAAGTATGATACCAATGATAACATGTCGCCCCCAAAGTCTACTGACATCCTTCAGAAAATAAATATTTTTCTGTCATGCAAAGCGCGCAAAATAACTTGGGCCTTTCGTCATTGCCCCACTAATCAATAAGAAGAGGCATCTTTCCAGCCTTTCACAGTCCGCAGTTAATAATTGTCAGGATATTGTTTTGCCCCGTCATCTAATAACACTTCCAGCCAGCGTCATCTATTCAGGTGTCGGCGTAACCGAGGGCCACGCTCACCTACAGTACGGCCCGAGTGGAACATTATCCATACCGACGGAGACGACCAACGTGTTAGTAAGGGCTGTGTATTATGGGCGATTGCTTAAATTAGAGAGAGACAGTAGGCTTCGGATGGCTAGGCAACACTTAAATAAAAGCACTGTATGATTGGACAGGGTTCGTCAATACGAAAATTTGAAGCGCGCAGAGTTGCCTTCCCTCCATCCAGTCCGGAAATTTGTCCAAGAATAGATACATATCAATGCCACAGGATTCCTGACGGAGAGTCCCACAAAGGCGGAAGATAAATATTAATGTGCAGGAATCTATTTCAATGTGTGCCAGAAAGAAGACAAAACATTTAATGGTAACTAAGAAAACACCTGAGGCAGCCTGGACTGTGAAAGGGCGTTTCTCTCTTTAGTAGTTGATGTGATCTTTTAAAGCGATACCTTGAACTGCCCAGCCTAGGCTATACATGGTTAAGTTTAAAAACCGTGCCTATTTGAAAAGTCTGCATATCCACTTAATTACGTAGCAGTGTTTTGTTTTATTTTTAACTATGGTGGAAGAAGGAAATTACTCCCTTTTCATGTAATAGACACGGCCCCAATAAGCTACAAAGTTCCCTATTGTCTGAAGGTTAACGACAAAATAAGTATTAAACCAGATACTCATATTACGCCGTTAACATACCCGAGTGGACTGTTCGCGTCCACGGAGATAAAAAAAGTTTCCGATATGCCAAAGTTTCACTTGTACCAGGAATCAAGTTTTCTGCTGTAAATACCTTTGTTCCAAGTCCAAGTTTTGAAGAATAATATGATATTTTGGCACGCCACTCACACAGCTGCCCGGGATCCTCCTGAATTAGAGTCACTCTGCGCAGAAAAATTTTGTCAGGGACATCCTCCCGAACGGCTTCCCGACATAGGCTATTACTGCTATGAGGGAAGGGGGTTAGTATTGAGAGATGGAGGTTAAGGTAGGCTCCCGACGAGTACGGCTACGCCAAAGAGACGAAAATCGCCCCGCCAACCATTGGCGTACGAGGGCGGCGTAAGAGCGGGGTGAGGGTGTTTGACCACGGCACTCAATGGCTCTTTATGTTAGCCTGGTCATGCTCAACCTTTGGTGCCGAATCGATTTGAAAAGCGTGCCTGGCAATGCAGTAGACATGTAGCTGGAGCGCCCAGAGGACGGGACCGCGTGGAGGTTGCGGGGGTATCAGAATACGACGGTTGGGGAAGGGGCATCAGGTGCGGGGACTTGGGAAGGAATTTCTATGGCAGATTTGCACTATATCGTTGCTTTCGTATGATTATGGAGTCTCCTGTTCTTCGCTTTCTCTGCTCCTTCTCTCTCTCTCTCTCTCTCTCTCTCTCTCTCTCTCTCTGCTCTCTCTCTCTGCTCCTCTCTCTCTCTCTCCTCTTTCTCTCTCTGCGATCCTCAGTCTCTCTCTCTTCAATTCTCTCGCCTTCTCTCTCTCTTCTTCCTTTTTCCATTTGGATTTTTTGAGTGGTCACTACATTTTCCATTTCCCAAGACAGGTACCAACTCTTGGTCAATGGCTCTCGCCTCTCTAGGCCAGAGTATGGCATATCCTTCGTCCACCTCCTTGTCTGCAGATATAGCTCTTCTCTCGGCCGTTATGAGCAGTGATTTAGATTTGATATTTGAATACTATTTTGATTTCCCGTCGCACGACTAGCCCAAGCAGTTCCCCCACTAAATGTGTCTTCTCCCTTGCCCCCCACCCCCCCCTTCTGCTGTCCTTGCCCTCGCTACCACCTCCTTTCTCGTGATGCGACGTTAACCTGCATTTTTTCAGCTTACACCCTTCGTTGTTTAAACGCATGCCTTCTGCCTCTCGCCCTTCTCCTCTGTCGTTGGGTACTGGTTCTCTTCTTTTCTTAACTCTCAGATGGTAAAGTCTTTTTTCTGCTTTGACTCCCTGCGCTGTCATCTTAGCGCGTGCCCAGGGCGTGCTGCGTACTAAGGGTCTAGTTTCTGTTTCTCTCTCTTAGTCTATGTACTCACATTCCCTACTCCTTTCTCCAATCCTTTGATTTCCTTCTCTTCCGGCTATCTCAAAACTGCCTCTTTCTCTTTCTCTCTCTTTCTCTCTTACCTCACCATCTCTCCTCTCTCTCTCCTTCGTTGACTAGCATTCTACTACGCTTTCTCTCGCTACATCGCTCCTCCCGATAAAACTCTGGCCTTTCTTTTCGAATCTCATTTGGCACGTCTCTGCACAGCAATGGCGATCCTCTCTCCTCTCTCCTCTCTCTCTCTGCCTCTCCTTACATCAAACCATATCTCTTCTTTTCTTTCCATCGTGAATCTCTCTCATCCTGCTCTCTTTCTCTCTCTCTCTCTCGCTACCCTCCTTTCCTTCCCTCACCCTGCCTTAGCACTCTCCTATTTAGCCAAAGCATTTACTCTCCCTTCCTCTCTCTTTTCTTTTTTTTTTTCTGCTTCTCTCCATCTATCTCTCTCCTCCCTAGCCCCATCCCCTTTTCGACCATTCTTTCACTCTCCTCCGCGAGTCTACCACAAATAGCCAGTTATCGCTTCTAAAGCTTTACGCAGTTATTTCTTACTATTAGCCACATGTGCTCGCAAAACCTTCCTTTAGTCGGTCCTACGAGCACCATCTCCTCTCTCATTTCCGCTGTCTCACCTCTAACTCCCCATTTTCTTATCTCCGCAGTACTTCGCTTCATTTCCCGTCCCAGTTCCCGCCCTCCCTGTTTAGCCACAAACCTTACCATGTTCGGATCTCCTTCCTCCCACTTCTCCGCCTTCTCCCCTCTTCCTCTCCTCCGCCTTCTCCCCCCCCATCCTCTCCTATCACAGGATTTACATACAAAAAGCGCCCTGACATAACCTACTCCAGTATATATAGAATATAACATAAAAAGCCCCCTTCCTCCTCGCTTCTCCTTCGTTCCACCCTATCTCCTCTCCCCCTCAAGAAACGATTCCTTGCGTCCACCACTCTTCCTCTCTCTCTTCTGCTTCGTCACCTTTTCTTTCCCTTCCTCCGTCTTCCTGTTCCCCTCTTCTCCGTCTACCCTCATCCCTCTCTCCACTACTCCGAGTCTGTCCGCGTCGTGCCTCCCTCGCCTCTCCCCAATCCCCTGTCTCCCCATACCCGTGCCTCGCGTGTGCGCGCGGATGTCCCCCTTACTCTTTCTTTCTTTCTTCCCTCCCCTCCTCTTTTCTATCCCTTCTCCCTCCCCTCCCTTCCCTCTTCCCCTTCTCCTTCCCTTCCCCTCTCCTCCCCTCCCTTTCCCCTCTCCCCTGCCCCCATCATTCATTGGGCTGTTCAAAAGGTCCCGAAATGCGGCCAAAGCCATATAAGATCCTTCCCATACCCGAACCCTTATCTTTCCTTCCCTGGAGGTCGTCTGGGGTTACTAAGAAAAAAAAAAAAGGACAGAGGGAGAAAGAGGTAATTTGAATAAGAAGAGATACCAGAAAACGGAGAGGAGGAAAAGATGATTTAGTAAAAATATCCAACCTTGTGTGAAAATGTATGAAAAAAGGGAGCAGAAAAATGTGTGACTCTCTTCAAGACGCAGGTATTGCCTTTCTGGGTCGGTGGTTCTTGGTGAGAATTCATAAAGGTAATTGAAAAAACGATAAGAATTTACGGTTGAGTGGACGAAGGTCTTCGGGCGATTAATTTCGTCTGAATACGTGAGGCGTTAATGAGTTTCAACACTTCTTTTCTTATCTCTGTCTTTTTTTCTTTCTATTCGTATTTCTCTTCTCTCTCTTTTTCTTTCTCTCTCTCTCTTTGTATCTCCCCCCTCTTCTTCTCTCTCTCTTTCTCTTTCCCCCACCATCAAGCTCTCTCTCTCTCTCTCCCTTCCTTCTCATCTCTCCTCTCTCTCCTTCCTCTTCTCATCCTCTCCCCTTCTCTCCTCCCTTCCTTACTCTCTCCTCTCTCTCTCTCTCTCTCTCTCTCTCTCTCTCTCTCTCTCTCTCTCTCTCTCTCTCTCTCTCTCTCTCTCTCTCTCTCTCTCTCTCTCTCTCTCTCTCTCTCTCTCTCTCTCTCTCTCTCTCTCTCTCTCTCTCTCTCTCCCATTCCTTTCCTCCTATTTCCCCCACTTTCTCTGTTCTCGATCTCCCTCGCTGTCACTCATAAGCAGAAGATATCAGATAACGCTTCTGCAGCAAGAGATCACAATAGCAGCACACATCATTTGCCCTCAATAAACCCAGCAGGTCAACTCTAAATATAATACACCAGATGATTCTTCCGCAGAACACCGAGAGCTTACATAAATAGGAGAACACAATTGCTTCGGTATATTTAGTGTTCTTATAGACTGCCCCTCAGGTTCTTGAGAATCGTGTGTGAGTTCACTATTGCTTATCAGATATAGGTCCAGCGTCTTTCCATTTTCTTATACCTATTTTTTATTTATTTAAAGCTTGACCCATTTTGCTCCCCACAAAAAAGGGAAAAAAGTTAAAAGGTTTTCATTCCTTTTCACATTTTTTTTTTACCTTCCGCAAGGTCGCGTTTTGTCGCCTCGTCCGTTTCTTTGGTGTTCTTTTTCATCATAGTCTTTTCTCTCTCTCCCTTTCTCCTTCATTCTTGACACTTTTGACGTTCATCTCCCCTTTCCCACACCCTGGTTCCGCCACAGCGATTCTTTTTTACGTTTCTCTTCTTTCTCTTTCTATTCACCAAATCCGACATCTTCGAAACTGAGAATGACAGCGATTGCACCCAGGTAAAACACGGGCTGTTTGGACAAACCTAGGTATTACGAACACCAAAACTAGTGATAATGATAAGCCGCTTTGTTAATGGTGGTGGAAATGCTATAAAGGTTGTCAGAGGGAGTTAAGTGTTGGTGTCAGTAGGGTGGTGTGGAAGGTTGGTAGTCGGGCACTGGGTCAAGGGCAAGGCGGTCGGCCGGTCGTCACACCACGCCGCGGATGGGATCATAATCAGCTAAATATCAAGGTCTGATCATTGTGGTGCGCGTGTGGTGTGGTGCTTGGTTGGTGGTAGTGGTTGGTGGGAGATGGTGGTTAGTGGTTGTTGAGACCGGTTAATAAAAGATGTGTGTCCCTTTCTTTTTTTGGGGGGGGGTGGGGAGGGAGGGGTTGGGGATTGCTTTTGGTTTGTTATCGTTGGTGGTACGATTGTCATGGCGACTGTGGTAAGGGAAAATGCGGGGGGCAATTAATGCCAATAATTATTCTTTCATGTCGCCTTCGTTTCCTATCTTTCTTCTCTTCCTCCCCATCTCCATCACCATCGCCTGTATCACCACCATCCACCACCATCGCTGTCATCCCCACCATAACACACCATCGCTCTATCACCACCACCACCATCGCTCTATCACCACCACCACCATCGCTGTATCACCATACCCACCATCGCTCTATCCCCATCACCACCATCGCTGCATCACCATCACCAACGCACAACACCCCCTAGTGCAGCTTGTACGGAAGTGGACCCCAGTTCCGCCGTGGCCTTAGCGCGTGCACAGTGAAAACAGTGAACGCGGCATAAATGATGCGCCCGCCCTGCATAATGTAGGAGGTGCATGTTGTGAATGTGGGTTTATTGTCTTAAGGCCCGAAGGAGAGATCGTGTAACCGGCTTGGTGTCCTTATCACTGTCTTTGCGATAAGCTCTTTAATTCTGTCTTCAGGCGTTTTGTCGGATTTGGCTGTCGAGTCTTGGGGATCTCAAGGCTTGGTTTATCCATATATATATCGAACTCGTGTTGACCTTGTG
The DNA here is from genome assembly GCF_003789085.1 of Penaeus vannamei. Taxonomy (NCBI): domain Eukaryota; kingdom Metazoa; phylum Arthropoda; class Malacostraca; order Decapoda; family Penaeidae; genus Penaeus; species Penaeus vannamei. Next base: position 1,573,146 of record NW_020870911.1, on the reverse strand, counting down.
GGCTTTTTAGTGAAGGAAAGTCTTGTGTTCTGTGTGTGTGTGGGGGGGGACTGTTGCGTGGAGAAAGCATTCTTATTTCGGGTCTTTTTTTTCTTTCTTTTGCTTATTCTCTTTTCATTTTTTCCTTATGTTTAACCTAATTCCTATTTTCTTTTTCTCATAAATTCTTTTGTTTTTTCCTACTGTCCTAGTATTCCCACGCTCTCTTGCATTTTTTACTATTATCCTTATCCTTATTGTTATTATTATTATCATTATTTTAACTATGATAATGATTATAATGATAATGATAATAATCGTTGTTATTATTACTGGCAATAATAATTATTATTACTTGTAGTTGTAGTGGTAGGAGAATTATTGTTATTATCATTATTATTATTGTTGTTATTGTTATAATTGTTGCTCTTGTTTGTTATTGTTATTCTTCTCTCATCAGCCAGTAATTTATTCGCAACATTAAGCTTCCCTACCTTTATGGATGAATTCTTAATTTGCTCTTCATATCTTTACCTTGTTCTCCACAAGCTGCTTGTCGCTCATAGTTCAACATTATTACACATGGGAATATCGGGCTGGAGTATTATTATACTTCTTTTTTCACGTATGAGGTTTTTTTTTCTTTTTCTTCTTCTTCTTCTTCTTCTTCTTAATAAAATGGATGCGTGTTATTCTGTACTCTAGTGATCAAGCGCTTAACGGAGTGTGTTATTACATTGTTTGCACTTGTTATTTTATTTTTTTATTTTTTGCTTTCCTTTTAGATTGTGTGTTCCCATTTAAAGAAAATGGATAAAGAGAAGTGGTAGGGAGAGAGAGATATATATATAGAGAGAAGAGGGGCAAGGAATGTTAAGTAGGTAGGGATGAATGAATGGAGATATTTTGTGAAAGGCTAAGGTTGGAGGAAGAGAGTGGGTGGGAAGCAGACAGGCAGGGATAAGTAAAAGCGAAAGAGAGGGGAAAAGGAAAGGGAAAGAGGAGGGTGAGAAGGAGAAGGGGCGAGAGTAAAGTCTTCATTAAGTGGCATTCTCCTCCATCCCTTTTGCAAACATTAACTCTCTCTTTCTTGCAATGTAAAATTGACCCAAACGTGTAATTATATACTTCTATTCTTCCCTATGATTTACCCCTAGTGTTTAGCATCTCCCATGAACCCTCTTCAGCCTCATAGCGATGTCTACGGATGCCCCACTTCACTCTTCAGCGAAAAGCGGAGGGTGAGAGACAAGACCTGATTCCCTACCCTCCTCCTTCCCTCCTGTCTACCTCCTCCCATCCTCCCTCTTCTTCTCGCTCCCTCCTATCCCTCTCATCCTCCTACCCCTCCCACTCCCTCCTCCTCCCCTCTCCTCCCCTCCCTCCCCTCCCATCCCTCCTTCCCCTCCCTCCTTCCTCCTCTCCCCTTCCATCCTTCCTCCTCTCCCCTCCCATCCTTCCTTCTCTCCCCTCCCCTCCTACACTCCCTCCCTCCCCTTCTACACTCCCTCTCCCTTCCTCCAACCCTCTCACCCTTACCCTCCCTCCTCTCCCCTCTCACCCTCACCCTCCTCCCTCTCTCCTCCCATCCTCCCCCCTCTCCCCTCCCCTCCTCCCCCTATCTCCTCCCGCCCTCCCCCCTCCTTTTAAATCTCAGACCCTCTGCCGTTTTTTTTTTTTTTTTTTTTTCTTATAGGTTTCTGACACGACATGCGTCCGTGGTGTTCAGCCTTGACACCTTTACTCCCTGAGGCAGAAAATATTTTTGTTTGGGCAGGGGGATGCGGCATACCCTTAATAGGAGGGAATAAATATTTTGATTTTAAAAGTAGAGCAGCGTGTTCTTTTTTTATTTGTATTTTATTCTGATTTATTTTATTTATTCATTTATTTACTTATTTTTTTTATTCGTGTTTGGTTTCACTGTCCTATCTTCTTTTATTTTATTTTCTAGCTCATTCTTCAGGCGTTATGCAATATCTTGTACATAATTGTGTTTGTTTACTGTACTAGCATTATGTATTTCCTATGATAAGAATCGTTTGGAGTAAATATCATCAAATTCATTGAAAAATGTTTGATAAGAAATTCTAAATTGTTTTGCTTACTGCACGAGTGTTAATGAAAATTGGGTCTTTACAATAGTCATTAAGTTGATACACATTTTAATCGCTTTGACTGCCTTCTTTTGTTGTGTTAATAAACAGTGTCATCGCCTCCTTCCAAGCCAGTGACGACACGCGGTATCATGTTTATCTAAGACGATGTGCAAATACGTTCGACTTGCAAGGAAAGGACGCGGACATTGCAGAACAATCAGCTGTCGCCGCTTGACGAAAGGGGGTTATTTGCGTAATCGGTAAGAAATAATCGGATAAAAAAACAAAAA
>NW_020870911.1:1533278-1565778 GCF_003789085.1 Penaeus vannamei | reverse complement strand
TATATATATATATATATATATATATATATATATATATTATATATATATATATATAACATATATATATATACATATATATACATATATATAATATATATACATACATATATATACATATATATATACATATATACATATATATATATAATATATAATATATATATATATATATACATATAATACATTATATATATATATATATATATATATATATATATATATATATATATATATAAATATATACATATATTATATATATGTATATATATATATTATTATATTTGTATATATATGTATACATATATATTGTATATGTATATTTATGCACACACACACACACGCGCGCGCGTGCACACACACACACACACACACATGCACACACACACACACACACACACACACACACACACACACACACACACACACACACACACACACACACACACACACATATATATATATATATATATATATATATATATATATATATATATATATATATATGGCTTATTTCAATCCTCATATTGATGCTGCATGTATACAAAAAAGAAGAGAAAAAATGTATGTGTGTGTAATGGCGAAATTACATACTTTATAAACTGGATTAAGACTTTCTCATTCGAAAATTCGGATGTTTCCCTTTACAGTTAATAGTAACTATCGATCCCACTGCATTTGAAATAATTTTTATTCCTCCTTCTCTTACGCCATCGCCTTTCCCATCACTCGTCAAGTTAAGCCTCACTTCCTCTCTCCTCTCAAGATCATCCCATCAACTTCCTCTTTTATCTCCTACCATCATTCTCTCTTATCTCTTATCTCCCTCCTTTGTGCGAATTCAAAACGAATAAATAAAGATGATAATCTATACCCTCACCGCCTCCCTGGATGTCGGGAGCTGCGGGTCCAATAACTTCGGCGCCTACGACAGGGACACTAAATATCGGAAACTTCTCAGCTTAGCCTTTCCCTGCCTGGTAGTTAGGGGTCCTGTACGCCCTTAGCCATCCCTCTCTCTCTTAGTAGGGGGACTGGCGTCTCTTACCCCCCCCCTCGTCTCCCCTTCCCCTTCCTGTTAGTTAAGGGGACATGCCGCCTATATCCACCTCCTTCCCTTCCCCTGCACGGCAACTAGGGGGTCTTGGCGCTTCTCTCCTCCCCTTGGTAACCTCTGCCTGGTAACGAAAGAGTCTGGCGCCTCTTCCTCCCCCTCCACCTCCCCGTCCTCCTGCTCCTTCCCTCTCTTCCGTTCCCTCTTCCCTTCCCCCTCCTCCCTTTTGCCCTCTCCCTCTCCTCTCCGTCCCCCTCCCCGTCTCCCCTCCCCGCCCTCCTCCCCCCCTCCTCCCTCCCCCTCCTCCCGTCCCCCTCCTGCGCTCTCGGTGATAACACGTTAAGAACCTTCTCTTCAGGATCTTGCTCTTGCTCGCCCTCACTTTTTGGGGCGAAGCTAAATATGGAGAAAGGGGTTGAGCAGACGGCCCGAGGTGCTACTTGATCCTCGAGGATGAAATGGCCTGGGGCAATATTCTTTTTCAAGGACGTGGGGTTGACGACAGGATCTTCAGGCGATGTATATCGGTTTCTTTGACTTGATTCTAAAGGGTAATGACCCGAATGGAAGCTGAGATAATGGGACAGGGTGAGAGAGGAAGAGGTAAAGATAATAAAATAGTAAAAAATAATTAAAAATGCTAAATGCAAGCAGCGGATGTATAAACCCACAAAATTACAGGGTAAGCCGATGGAAGGAAAGAACCAGCACCTATTTTCCTCCCAGCCTGAAGAACTTGCACCTATTTTCCTCCCAGTCTAACATCCTAAACAGAGGATCACCCGCCAGCCCCCCCCACCCCCTTCTAACGCCAACCTTCCTTCTCCCAAGAGCTTATTATGGCTCATTGCCATCTTTCCAGAATGTTTTCTTGCGCTTCTTGTCTCTCTCCCTTTTCGTCTCTCTTGTCTTCTTCTCTCGCCTCTCTTGTTGGCCTCTTGTCTTTACTCTCTCGTCTCTTCCTCTTCTATCTCACTTCTGTCTCTTCTCTCTTCCCTCTTGCATGTTGCTTTCTCTCCTGGCTTCGCTTTTGCCTCTCTTCCCGTTCATCTATTTCCCTCTCGTTTTTTTTCTTCTTCTCCCCCGCCCCGATTGGTAATTAGGAGCAGGGGCATCCTGTACGCTCATAACCTCTGTAATGGCGCCCTTTTTTAAATTATATAATCTCTTTTTCTTAAACCGTGGGTCGCGCTAGGTCACATCATTGCAGTAATCCGTTTGCTCTTCTTTTTTGATAAAATAAAAGTATGGCTTGATGATATGCATCTGATGTTACATAGCAAAGGAACATGCAGATCGTGCGTTGCATCACCATTGTCTTTTCCACTCGCACGACCCCGTGTAACAGCACACCATAAGAATGATGATCCGTCTATGTCTAGTTATATTTTGATACGACGTTAACGCGGGCATTGCATTTCTTCGTTGCCTGACACCGAAGAAAAGCCAACGGTTCTTTCTTAAGGCCCCGGACGTCTTCTTCATTTTGATGTGTATATGTATTTACGACTTGTGACTAACGGTGGCAGAAACGGTGGTCTTGATGAGAACAATGATGATGAGCAAGTCAGGGTTGGAAATGGTGGGGAAGGTGCTCTTTTGGATCTCGGGTCTCTCTCTCGTCTCTCTCTCTCTCTCTCTCTTTCTCTCTCTCTCTCTCTCTCTTCTCTCTTCTCTCTCCTCCTCTCTCTCTCTCCTCTCTCTCTCTCTCTCTCTCTTCTCTCTCTCCTCTCTCTCTCTCTCTCTCTCTCTCTCTCTCTCTCTCTCTCTCTCTCTCTCTCTCTCTCTCTCTCTCCTCTCTCTCCTCTCTCCTCTCTCTCCTCTCTCTCTCTCTCCCTCCTCCCTCCCTCCCTCCCTCCTCCCTCCTCCCTCCTCCCTCCCCCTCTCCTTCTTTTCCTTCTCCTTCCCCCTCCCCTCTTTCCAATTTTGCCCTCTCGATCTCTTCCCTTCTCTGTCTTTTTTTACCCTTCTTGGTCCTTTTTAATCGCCTTCCTTCAGTCCTCATTCCAATCCTAACCCGAATATCCTAATTTTTCCCTCACTCCTCTCCCCTTGCCTTCCCTCTCCTCCCCCCCTTCCCTCTCCTCCCACCTTCTCCCTCCCTCCTCCCCTTCCCCTCTCTCCTTTTATCCCCTCCTACTTGGGAAGTCAACTCAAGTAAAGACCACTAGAGATAGTTAGCCTTACCCTTATCTTCGCTTTTTCACGGATGATGTTTTTCTTTTCTTTTTCTCGCCTTAAGGATGATTTAGACAAAGAAAATATGATGTTCTTTCGCAGAAGGATTTGGCCATCCTCTTACTTTCCTTATTTTTAACACAGATTTTACACCCTTTCTGACGCATTCCCTTAGTGTCCCGTGTATTTTTACCCTTGTACGCCTCCCAACATTTCCGCTTCGCCACCTTTACCCTTTTCCACCCGTGCCCTCATCCACCCTTCCACATTCCTCCCTTCCCCCTTCCACCCTTCCACCTTCCTCCCTTCCCCCTTGGTCAAGCGCCAAACCCGCATCCAGTGTATATAAATCAAACTGCTTCACGAGACTCCGTGATAAGAACACACCTAAAAATACTCACCTGTTTAGATAATACCTTTAAACGATGGTAACACTTTGAACAGGGCTGAGAAAAAGGGGATGAGGAAAAGGGGGTAGAAGGAAGGGGGATGAAGGGAAAGGGGTAGAAGGGAAATGGGAGTAGAGGGGAAAGGAGGGTAGAGGAGGAAGGGGGGATGAAGGGGATTGTGGGAAGAGGTAGATGGGGAATGGAAAACGGGGGAATGGAGAAAGGGGGTAGAAGGGAAGGGGGGGGAGGAATGAAGGGATTATGGGAAGGAGTAAATGGGAGTGGAAAAAGGGAGAACGGAGAAAAGAAATGGGGACATCATCTTGAAGCCCTTCGGTCTGCTCAGGTATTCTTGTCTTCGAGATAAGTTTGGCGTCTTCGACCAGGACTTCTTGTGGGTTTTGTCTCGTCGACGGGGAAATTATCTGACGAGGAGGAGGTCGTGGTGGTGGTTTTTGGCTTGCTTGTGTGTGGCCTGAGAATCGTCTGGTTGGTGTAGTGGGTGGGCTGTTGATAGTGTTATCAGAGGCGGAAGCAGAGAATCAGAGAGGGTGTCGCTTCTTGAAGGTGCAGTCGGAAGGGTGCCCATGGTTGAAGTGGTGTTCTTTATTTTTTTATATACTTATTTATTATTTATTTATTTATTTTATTTATTATTTATTTATATTATATGTTTATTATTTTTTTTTTTTTGAGGGGGCATTTATTTAATTCGCGGTCCATGTGTGTTTATTCACCCTACCCGCCCATCCCCACACACTCACCCTTTCGACAGCCGACCCACTCACTCACGCTTTCTTCCCCTACCCTTTAACCCCCCTCCCCACCTCCTCCCTCCCCGCGCGGTCATTAGTCTGGGCGTGGCTATTCGCTGACCATCGGGAGCAGCAACAAAGTGCTAAGCCTCAAATTGGCAGGTTTTAAGTAGGGTTTTCGGAGCGCCACTGACCGGCCCTGTTTATAGTACCCAGGCGTGTGTTGTAACGCGTACCCATCCCATGCCCGCGCGTGTTTGGGCGTCGGGGTATGTCGTCATCGGTGCCCAGGTGAACGGCCGGAGACTAGGTGATATGAGGGATCGGAAAAAAACGGGGAGGCGGGGGAGGGGGTAGAGGAGGAGAAGGGGAGGGTAGAGGAGAAGGGAGGGGTGGGAGGAGAAGGGGGTGGAGGGGGAAGAGAGGAGAAGGGAGGAGGGAGAGGAGGAGGGGAAGCGATGAGAAGGAGGAGGGAGGGGGTAAAGGAGGAGGTTAGGGAAGGGGAAGGATAGGAGGAGGGAAGGGTAGTAAGAGGAGGGGAGGGGTAGAGGGAGGACAGGATGTGGGGGTAGGGTAGTGGGGGGGATTAGGAAGGGGGGAGAGGAGGAGGAGAGAAGAGGAAGAAAAGTGAAGGGAAAGGAATGTCAGATTTGCAGGAGGAAATAGCAAGGAAAAGAAAACGAAAGAAAAGGAAATACAAGGAGGATTATAAAAGTGATGAATATAACAAGAGTTGGAAATAATGAGACTCAAAGTTACGATACAGAAAAAAATGAACCAAGGAATAAACATGGAAGTTGACCTTAAACCGTAAATGAATCTGGCACACAACAGGTCACCCCGATTTAGCCTTTCCAGACACGTCCAGGGAGTCAAAGCAGGCCTAACAGCCCACCGAAGACAGAAGTGATTAGATATCGTCTTCTTGGGAACGGTGAAATCGGATCGGGCTTTCTATGGGCGTAGGGGGAGATTTTGCGTGGGCGTGGGAGGGTTTCGGTGGGTGTGAGTTGGGGTTTCTGATGCGGGCGGTGGGGCAGCGTGGGAATTATTGCTAGATTCGTGGGAATTATCATTATATTGGTGTGTGGTTGTTTAATTGTTTATTCTGGTCATATATATTTTTTATGAGGTTCACTGTTTTCGGCATCATTGTTTTTGTAATTATTATAGACATCATCATAGTCACCATCATTATTCACTACCATCTTCCTCACCATAACCACCATTCTCCTCACCATAACCATCTTCCACACCATAACCACCATCCTCCTCACCATAACCACCATCCTCCCTCACCATAAACCACCATCCCTTCCCTTCCACACCACCACCACCACATTTCTTCATAAAAACTACCTCACCGACGCCCCTGGTAATATATTTTTTTTGCGCAAGTGAATTTACCTCAGCGCCAAAATTTTCCCTCGCGCGGGGTGAAGTGACGACGACCCCGTAAATCAAGAGTTGTTGTGAGGGAATGTAATCTTTCTGATGTTTACTCTCTCCTAGCGTAAACAAGTGTATTTTTCTGATAGATGTTGCGGTTCAATTTTTTTTTTTTTTTTTGAGGGGGGGGGGATGGGATAGGAAGGGTTCAGGGGGTTTTCTTTTACTTTTCCCTGTGTCTGTCTCTGTTTATTTAAGTGTTTTTTTTTTTTCTTTTTGAATTCCATTCTTTGTGGTGCGTGTTGTTTTCTCTCTTGCTTTCCGTTCGTATTCGTTTGTTTCTTCCTCAACCTTGTTTCTACTCTCTCTCTCTCTCTCTCTTCTCTCTCTTCCTCTTCTTTCTTCTCTCTCTCTCTCTCTCTCTCTCTCTCTCTCTCTCTCTCTCTCTCTCTCTCTCTCTCTCTCTCTCTCTCTCCCTCCCTCCTCCTCCCTCCCTCCCTCCTCCGTCTTGCTCATTGCATTTCCTCCTTGCTTCTTTCCCCTATTCCAGCTCACCTCCAGCTTAAACCTCCTTCCCCTTTCTCTCCCTCTCCCTCCTCCCTTTTCCTCTTCCACCTCCAAGACTTTCACCCCCTCCTCCCATCTCTCTTTCTCCTCTCTCCTCCTCCCAATTATCTTCGAGCCACGTTACGTAACTCACGTGAATGATGCAGAGAGGTAACGGAGATGCTGGTCCGGTGACGTGACGGAGCGGTCGGCGGGTCGTGTATCTGCCCGGGCGGAAGGGGTAGGAGGGGAGGGTTGGGGGTATAGGAGGGGAGGGTTGGGGTTGGAGGAGAGGGGGAAGGGGGGCTCTGACGTCACACCTTGCCTGGTCAGCGCGGGCAAGAGTAAACAGAAAGTGGGTGGAACATAACACTACCTGGGCGTTTTTTAAGGCAAAATTTGGAGGTTCGTGCGTTCGTGGTTTTGGGTAAGAAATATTTCATCGTGTATTCATATTTCCTGTTTCATTTTGTGGATATATCGAAGGGGTTACTTCAGATAGACCGGATCGGAGGAGTGATAACTCTGAGAAGAATCAAGGAATTTTGTTGAAGTATTTTTTATCGTACGTCTAACGGGCGATATGAGGCGGCGCAAACAAGCCATTATTTTTAAGGGTTTTCCTTGTGCTATGGCCGATGATGATGATGGATGGCAGTTTTTGGGGTTGTGTGTTTTCCTAACTGGATGATTGACCTTTTGTGGCGTCCATGCACTGACTTTGGGCGTCGCAGGAGGGGGGGTGGGGGGAGAAAAGGTCTTGATTGGGAAAGTCCGAGTCGTTCGGCCTCTGGGAAGGAGTCCGTTTCGCTTTTGTCGTCTTTGTGTTCGTTGGTTGGTGCTGGGTCTTCTGTTGGTTTCTTTCAGAGTCTCTCTCTTCTCTCTCTCTCTCTCTCTCTCTCTTCTCTCTCTCTCTCTCTCTCTCTCTCTTCTCTCTCTCTCTCCTCTCTCTCTCTTTCTCTCTCTCTCTCCCCTCCTCTCCCTCTCCCTCCCCTCCCTCCCTCCTCCTCCTCCCCTCTCCTCTCGCTCCCTTCCTCGTCCCTCCCTCCCTCTCGCTCCCGTCCTCCTCCCTCCCTCCGCTCGCTTCCTCCCCTTCTCGCTCCCTTCCTCCCCTCTCCTCCCCTTCTCCCCCTCTCCCTCTCCCTCCCTCTCCTCTCCCTCCCCCCTCTCCCCTCCCTCCCTTCCCTCCCCTCCCTCCCTCCCCTCCTCTCTCTCTTCTCTCCTCTCTCTCTCTCTTTCTCTCTCTCTCTCTCTCTCTCTCTCTCTCTCTCTCTCCATTCTTCCCATTCTACCCAGACGACGTCCCTATCTCTGTTGCTCAACCCACCCTCAATCTACCCTGCATGTTTTTCCTTCCCTCCCCTCATCTTTCCTTCTCTCTCGCCTCCCCCCTTCCCCTCCCTTTCCCCTCCTTCCCCCCTACGCCCCTCCCCCTCCCCTTTCCCCTCCTACCCCCTCCCCTTCCCCTTCCCCTCCAACGCCCCTCCCCCCGCCCCCCTTTCATCCACCAAAAGAAACGGGATGAAAAAGCAGAGTTTGTTCCGCGATTATTCACCGCCAGCAAGAACGACCCGTTGGAGTCGTCAAGCTTCCGGGCGCACGACCTTCCCGGCCTGGGTGGTAGCGGGGTCGTCGGGCGAAAAACGGCCAAGAGCTGGGTAGTCGAACCAGGGCTGGGAAATTGTGCAAATGTTTGTGATGGATCAATTCGTCTCCGCATGTTTGTGTGTGTGTTTGTGCTTGCGTGTGAGTGTTTGTTTTTTATGAAGCATCGATTTACATTCATATATACGTTTTTATATCTCTATATGCATGTTTTTGTGTGTGTGTGTTTGTGCTTGCGCGCGCGTGTGCATGTGTGGTATGCGTGTGTTTGTGTGTGTATAAAGCATATGATTTATATTTATATATGCGTTTTTATATCTTTATATATGTGTGTTTGTGGGTTTTTGTGTATGCAATAATGTATATGTAGATTATATGAATGAGACGTAAATTAAGCCGTGTAATTACGTACAGCCAGTCATGTAAGTGTATCGTGCGTAGGTGAAAGTCTATGCAAATGTATGTACCTGTCAGTTTGTGTATGTGTCTACGTTCACTTTGTTATAATTATGTGATGTTCGGTCTCAGCAGAGGGGAGGCCTATGGAACTACTTATGACGTCATCAACTCACAGGCAATGTTGATTTTGAAAGAGCCAGTTGCAGAGACCCGTTCGAGAACATTCCTTTCTCGGGAACGTTCATGGTGTTCGTGTTTTCTAAAATAAAGAACGGAGGAAAGAATAGGAGAGGATGGGAGAGAGTGATATCGAAGAAAAAGAAATCTAAAAAGGGAAGGGTCAGAAAATATAGAGCAGATATATTAATACACACAAAAATTAATAATAATAAAAAATAAAATCACAGAACGGGGAAACGAGAAAAAAAGCCGAATGGAGAGGAGTTGTAAGAGGAAAGACCAAGAAAAAGGAGGAAAAGAAGACCAAGCAAAAGAAGGAAGAGAAAAAGAACAAGAAAAGGAGGAAGAGAAGACCAAGCAAAAGAAGGAAGAGAAAAGGAATCAAAAAGAGGAAGAAAAGAAAATCAAGAAAGGAAGAGAATGAAACCAACAAAAAGAAGAAGGAAGAGAAGAAGACCAAGAACAAGGAAGAGAAGAAGGAAGCAGACAGAGAGACGAAGGAGGGGAGGCTCCACGACCGCGGACTCCCTCAGCGAGCGAGGCGGAGCGACAGCGTTACGAGAAGAGGGAGGATGTGAAGGCGAAAGGTGAATGTTTTTACTCTGCGCATCCAGTTCATGTTTTGTTTTTTTCTTTTTCTTTTTCTTTCTTTCTTTCTTTAATTCACGTGCCCTCGTGTGGCGTGTCTCTTATGCCCTGGGTATCCCATGCTCTTTTTCTAGTCTCCGTCACTGAACAGTTAACATCCGGCGAGGGTTTTCGTCTCTGGTAATTAATCATCTGTAATTAACACGAAATCAAGAGAATTTTCTTTGCAAAATGATAACTCGCATCATTCGGCGAGTCAAAAACACCGCTAAAAGTGATGGTGTTTCTGCCTGCATATTCATGTCTCGATCGTTATGATAATGCGACGATCGCGAGGCTCCAGCTGGACCTGCGACGAACGGAGGGAGAAGGCGAGGGATAGACAACAGGGCCGATAAAAGGCGAGAAGAGGAAATGGCGATTGGGGGTGGTCTGGAGGCGGATTAGGCAATAGATAGACATCTTGGCAATAGACAGATGAATAAAGATTGTGTGTATATATAGAGAGATAGATAAATAGAGAGAGAGAGAGAGAGAGAGAGAGAGAGAGAGAGAGAGAGAGAGAGAGAGAGGAGAGAGAGAGAGAGAGAGAGGAGAGAGAGAGAGAGAGAGAGAGAGAGAGAGAGAGAGAGAGGAGAGAGGAGAGAGAGAGGAGAGAGAGAGAGAGAGAGAGAGAGAGAGAGACATTAATTTTGCTCATAATCTTCATACTTGAAAGTTGGATGTATTTACGAAGATTATTTGGAGACCTCTTGCCCGCGCGACAGGATATGCAAGGTCCTGTACCTTCTGGCTCGTTGGAAGTGTGTGGAGGGGGGGGGGGCACGAGGGGTAACGGGGTATTCACCTCAGGAACCACCTGTCGGCGAGGGGCGTGCGTGGGAGGAGAGAGGACGAATAGGAAGGGGAGCGAGAAAATAGAAGAGGAGAAGAGGAGAATAAGGATAGGGAGAGGGAGATTAGAATGTTTGAGAGGAGATACGGAATAGTAATATGAGAAAGAGGGAGAGAGATCGGGAGACGAGATATAGAAAAGGAAGGGAAGAAGTCGGGGGAGAAAACCTGGAGCATAACTTGAGCACAACAGTTGCTGGATCATGCTCATAATTTTGCAATGGCTTAAGGAAGCGACGACCTTGAATAGAAGCCCATTTGTCATCGGTAATGAATAACATTGCACTCGCGCTGTCTCCAGAGTACAGTAATTGCGCGAAAGTCCTCCTTTTACGATGGGAATTCGCCCTGTTCGTCGGCCTGCCATCTGGTGCCTTCGATCCACACTACACTCTTCACTCTGTTTACTCTATGGCGTCTCTGGTTTTTGTTTCTCTCTCCCGTGTGAATGTAGCGCGATTGGCGGCGGGAAATGCTGTAAAACGTCGGCGGGGAAAAAGGGTTAAGAAAGAGGAATTTGATTTAGGCTCGTAGTAAAGTAATCTTGCGTGGATGGCTTCGAAACCGGTTTGCTGGCGAACTGCGGTCATCTGAGTTCTGTACATGCATGTTTGTGTTTTTCCCTGGCCGTGGTATTTCTCTCTTATTTCTCTCCCTGTAAGAGTATACTTTATACTGACAAAGTTTTTTCTCTCTATCTATTCCCTACCTTTATACCATTTCCTCTGCCTGTTTCTTACCTTTTTCATCTCCCTCGCTCTCCTCCCGCAGCCTTTTCCCTCTGCCTCTCTTTCCTCTCTTTCGTCCATCCTTCATCCGTTCTTTCTCTTTCTTCCTCCCCTTCCCCCTCCCTCCCTTCCCTGTCTCCTCCCCCCTCTTATTTCTATTTCTCATCCCCTGCTTTATTTCCCTCTCCTTCCCTCCCTTCCTTCCTCTCTCCCTTCTTCTTCTTCCTCTACTTCCCTACCCTCCTCCTTCCCAGCCTTCCTCCTCTTTCTTCCCTACCCTCCCCAATCCTTCTTCCCGCTCCCCCTGCCCCTTACCTCTCTTTATTTCCCTCCCTCCCCTACCCTCTTCCCTATCTTTATTTCCCTCCCTCACTTCTTACATTATTTTCCCTTTCCTAAAACACACCACAGAGCATTACTTCCTCGTGCCAATTCGCACATTTCCTCCCGGCGTTTCGCGTGCAGTCTCGAAGCCGCGTCGTTTCTTGTAGAGAGTGAAAGTGAAGTGTTACTGGCGTTATTACGAGAGCGCGTTACGCGAGTGCGTTACCACCGGAGGGGCGCGGCGCACTCCAGGGTAACAACGCTAAAAGGGTTTTTTTTTGGGGGGAAGGGGAGGGGGAGGAAAGGGAACGGGGAAGGGGGTGATATTGTGTTCGGATGAGGAGAAAATAGATGACGCCTTTACGGTGGTAATGTTGGGTAATGTGGCCAGAACTTGAAGATTTTGTTTTATAACTTTTGTTGTGTTCATTGTCAGTTCTTGTAGATTCACGAGGTTGCCCTCTTTTGAAGAGTTTAATATTTTGAATACATGCGCACGCGCGCACACATGTGCGTGTTTGTGTGTGATATATATAATATATGTGTATGTAAGACATATTATAAATATTATATTTCATATATGATATATATGTGCACATGTGTATAGAATATACATATTTCTTCTTTTCATTTGGGGAAGTGGAGGCATTCTCTTTCCATTATCCCTTTTCACTATCATTTCACCTTTCTTTTGTCCATGCTATCTCCTCTTGTCTTTATTTTGTCGTGTTTTCCACTATCATTTTTTCGTTTTTTTTCGATATTCTTTCCTCGTGCTCTATAACGTTCCCTCCCTCCTTCCCCCTTCTTATTGATATCCCCCCCCACACCCCGGCGCCTCCTTCGTTTCGAGTCATTGTACTTGGGGCGCGGAGGCCGGGCATATCTCCGCCCACGCCTGCTCGTATCCCACCCGCCCACACCTAAACCAGCCCATCCTTAAGCGCGCCCATTGCCTGTCACCGTCCATAGTTAGCCCATGCCAATACCCGTCTATCTGCCTTAGTCAGCCTATATTTACACCCGCCTATACCCTGACACCGTCCATAGTATGCTTATCTTATACCGACATATTTCCTGTCACCGCCCATAGTCAGCCCATGCTTATCCACATCTATCTCCTGTTACCGCCCATAGTCAGCACACACCTCTCCTCTACCGCTGCCTATCGCCCAAGTCATGTTTTAGAATGAATATTAATTAATGCCTTATTGGAAAAAAAATACGGATGTACTTGTCTTATTCTATTCCCACGAACCTTATTGGAAAAAATTATATGGATATACCTCTCATTCTATTTCCACGAAACTTATTTCAATAGCGTCTATTTCTGTTCTCCTGTCCTTTGTTGCTAAGCATGCGATATACCGAGGTCGCATTTGTATTCACACTGGCGGACGAGACCTAACTCAATTGTCACATTTAACCCCGGATAGAGTGGACGCACATTTTGGGAATTTGTCGTGCTTGGTCGCGTCTGATCTGACTTTGAGAAACTGACATGCGACTATGGTTATGCCCTCCCTTGCTTTGTTTGTGTTTCCTCTGCATTTGGTGCCGGGATTTGGTTGATCTGTGTGTGTGACTGTAAGTGTACGTGTGAGTGTAAGTGTAAGTGAAATGTAAGTGTGAGTCTGAGTGTGTTTGTGTATGTATGTGTGAGTGTAAGTGTAAGTATGAGTGTGAGTGTAAGTGTGAGTCTGAGTCTGTTTGTGTATGTTTGAGTGTGAGTGTAAGTATAAGTATGTGTGTGTGTGTGTGTGTGTGTGTGTGTGTGTGTGTGTGTGTGTGCGTGCGTGTGCGTGTGCGTGTGCGTGCGTGTGTGTGTGTGTGTCCGTTGAAACAAGGATATCCCGGGGCAGACCTTCCGGGCGAGGGGGGCCAGGGCGTCCCTCGGGTGAATGACTCGCCGAAACAAAGAACCTCGACAAACACAACGAGACGGGACAGTTACGATCAGAAGATGAAGCCGACGATAAGAACAAGTAAGAACTGCTATGCCGGTGAAGAAGGCCGTTACTCGAGGTGAAATCGACGAAGCAGAGATAAATATTTCCGAGTTCGAAACGTGGCGAAGAAAAGAGCTGTACAAGTGAAGAGTTAATGAACTATTATGACCTGCCCGTCACCTCACCTCACCCCTGCCGTCCGTCACCCACGTCACCAGGCCAGGTCAGAGAGTAAAAGGTCACTCGCATGAAAGGTCAAATGCTGCATCGCAAATAGCTGAAATGCGGAGAACGAAAAATCGCTTAAAGGCATATACCAATACCGGGGGGGGGGGGGGTGCGGTCGAAAGTAGGTTGTGAGTGGGTGAATGACCTAAGTTTCCCCCCCCCCCTCAAGTCCCTCCCTCCCGCTATCCCTTAACAAGAAACGAAAAAAAAAACGTGGGAGTCCGTGGGGAAAATACTAATAAATAGAAAAAAATGGAAGGGAGGAGGAGAGGAGAGATGGGGGGAGGGAATAGAGGGGGGAGAGGTGAATGGCCGAAGTTCAACGAGCACGGGAAAAGAAGTTTGTTTCCTTCTTATTTCCTCAGCTTCCTTGTTTATTCCTACCCCCACCCCAACCCAACCCCCTTCCACCCTCCTTCCTTCACCCAGTAATCTACCAGTGACGCATAAACACCATGAGATCATCCACGCATCACACCGGTACAGCCACGGGAAAATTCTTTGTCTCACACGCATGTTTCCGCTTCGAACAAACGCTTCGTACCACATTTTCTGTATAGGGTGAGACCGATTCGAAGCTTCAATTCATGAAAAAAAACGTTTTTTTATCCGTCAACTGTACACCATTCCTATAAATTAAGAAAATAGTTTATCCGGATATCCTTTAACTACGTGGCTGAGAATAGACGCCGTAACACGCCCATTCCCCGCCCGTGCGCAGCCTCAGGGGGGGGGGGATGCTCGTGGGGCCAAGACGCAGCCGGAACACGATTAAGACGCCACAATGTGCTTCGTTAGTCTCTTAAGGTTCATAGAGGCCTTTTGTTTATTCGTTACTCATATACAAAACGCCCTTAAGTGCATGTGTTTCGGATCCATATAGATGCTTCAAAGACTATGTAAATTGTGTCATTAAAAGACATAATTATATTCATGAAAAATAATCAGTATAAAGAAAACTTCCATGATGTATGGGATAGAATCAGTATCAAACTTGAGTAAGCACTCAAAACAACACACGCACATGCACAAATACACATAAATACACACATACACATACACATGCATACATACAAACATCCATACATACATACATACATACATACATACATACATACATACATACATACATACATACATACATAAACACACATACATACATACATACATAAACACACACATACATACATACATACATAAACACATATATACACACTATATACAACCTATATACACACCTATATACAAACCTATATACACACATACAACACATATACACATACATACATACATACATACATGCATACATACATACATACATACATATATACATATATTTATACATACATATATATTTATGCATCATACATACACATTCACACATACATACACATTCACACATACATACATACATCCCGCCCTCCCCCCATGCATCCCTACCCGTCCCTCCGAAGAGCAAGAAGGGCCTCGACACTTCAGGTTCTGGCCATTCTCCTTGAAATTTCTCAGGTTCCCTCTCAAGGCGCCGCTTCTCCCTTGTCTCTCCCTTCGAGTGTGTGTCGTGTGTCTCGTCAGGCTTATCGTGTTCCGTGTTTGTCTTGCGGACTTCTCTTGCTTGTACAGGATTTTTTTCCATCTACATTATTTTTATCCTTCTTTGTTATCCTTCCATCTATCCATCAGTCCATCTATTTATCTATCAATCCATCCATTCATGCATTCATTCATCATTCAATCAATCAATCAATCAATCAATCAATCATCATCATCATTCATTCATTCATTCATTCATTCATTCATTCATCATCATCCATCCATCCATCCATCCATCCATCCATCCATCCCATCCATCCATCCATCCATCCATCCATCCATCCATTCCATCCATCCATCATCCATCCATCCATCCATCCATCCATCCATCCATCCATCATCCATCCATCCATCCATCCATCCATCCACCCATTCACCCACCCACTCACCACCACCACCACTACCCACCCACCACCACCACCCACCCATCCTCACGATCCCACCCTTTCCCTCAGCCTCAAAATCCTTTCCTCGTGTCTCCCTATCTTATCTAACTTGGTGTGACGAGAAACGATGTTCTTGCCCAAAAGGAAGTCGTCGGAAGCTGTACATCCTTGGCTGTCGAGATAAGATGGCGATAAGACAAAGATAACAGTAATTGCATTGTTTCTCCTGGATGCCGCCCTCGCTGGATGCTGGGCTCCTTCTCGCAGTGGGAGGCGCGGGGGAAGGATATGATCGAAGGTTGAAGATAAAGCAAGGAGAGGGAGGGGGGAAGGGAGCAAGGGAGAGGGAGAGGGAGGGGGAAAGGGAGGATGGGAGAGAGAGAGACGGAGAGGGAGGGTGGGAGAGGGAGAGGGAGAGGGAGGGTGGGAGAGGGAGAGGGAGGGTGGGAGAGAGAGGAGAGAGAGAGAGAACGAGAGAACGAGAGGGGGGAAAGGAAAAGGAGAGAGAGAAGAGAGGAGAGAAGAGAGAGAGAGAGAGAGAGAGAGAGAGAGAGAAGAGAGAGAGAGAGAGAGAGAGAGAGAGAGAGAGAAGACTGTGTATGTGTGTATGTGTGTGGGAGGGAGAGAGAGAGAAGAGAGAAAGAGAGGAAGAGAGGAAGAGGGAGATTAAGATTTCCATTTTCATTTCTTCATATCCCAGTCGTTATCAATAAACCTACATGATACAAGCGGAAACCAAACGCGTAATCATTCGCTAGCTCATAAAAGGAAAATATAGCCCACTTTGCTTCTTAACGCATGACGAGCCATCTGCATAATGATGTGAACGTTAATTCGCCACATAATTACGACATACGACTTGTTAACTGTATCACGTGACCTGCGGGGTGACAGATAACATGCGGTAGTTTAAGAGCATAGCGGAATTTCGGGAAAGGCACGTCATTCGCTCTTATTTTCGCTCATATCTGTTATAAATTTATAATCTTTATTTAAAATCTGGAGGAAAACCTTTACCTTATAACCGTATATCGAAAACTGATAAAGTTCAGTGAGATGATATACTTGGGCAGTAACGTTGGATAAGTAACTGTCTGAACTCCCGAAACTTTCCGAAACTGCCTCACTCCAGGCGAGCCGACGACAATACATTTCGCGATATATTGCGATTTATGCTTCCAGATATATGTTCTTTTAGACCGGGTATACGATTTAAATGGACATACGTGTGGAAGTATAAATCTTGGCAATTTAGCAGTAATGGCACTGACAAAAGATGTAGTTACTAAGGGAAAGTATTCGATTTCATATCATGGGCTTTCGATGGATCCGAAGATTTTGAAATAATTACCTCAGATCGTCTTTTGTTCCAGAAAGAAGATGGCGCCGCTTGGAGGCGCTGGTACTGCCGCATATAGATTTTCTCTTTCTTAATATACAAAAGCAGTTTGCTCTATTTAGCTCTTCCTTTCTGTCACATCTGTTTTCGGCATGAATGGAGTATTTGAATCATTCTAAACTGTCTGAAAATACTTAATACATTTTGCGGAAAGAGCCTTGCCATCTTCAAATACCTCTTTGTGTCGTCATGAGATTTTTTCCCTTCTGCCTTCCCGTTTTTATCCCGAGGCTTCCAGTGGTAAAAGGCGGATGGCGTTAGTTTGTTTTTTCTTACCGCTGTTTATATTTCTTCAGAAGCTGCTTTCTCATTTTGAATACATGCATTGGTAGTTCCAGTACTTCTTGTGTGTATCAGTTTTCCCAAATTTTAGTTATTTTGGGGGTGTTTTCATATTGACATTATTAATAATTTCTTTTGACTTGCTTATTTTTATATCCATTGTTACTCTTCCGAAGTATGATAAAAAAAATGTCATTATCACCGTGGTTTTATACCCCCACTCTCTTTACAAACTTCATGGCAGGAATTATCCCGAAGAAAAGAGAAATGCAAGAATTGTCCCGAAGAAAAGAGAAATGTAAAAATTATCCCAAAGAAAAGGGAAATGTAAGAATTATCCCGAAGAAAAGAGAAATGTATAATCGAGGTTAATCGCTGGGCGCTGTGAGGTAAGAGAACCTGGCCGACGGACACCGAACGTAAACACTTTCCCAGAGTCTTTAACGAGTGTGGTAAGTCAGTGAAGGTCGTTTAAACACGGTTACTATGCTCTGCTTTGCTCCCGTTGCCTTTCGGGCCTTCGAGGATCATTCGTAATTCTGATCGGTGTGGCTTTTTTTATTCTTCTTTTTTGTGGACGTGTTTCGAGATCGGGGTTTGTTTGTTTGTTTGTTTGTTTGGTAGGAGGAAGAAGAATGTTTTTAGTTTTTTGTGTCTGGGATATACATGTTTGCGGGTTACTATATAGGTAAATTATTTATTTGTCTGAGAGTAAATTAAGAAAGTACTTTGTGTTAGTTTTCCTTGAAAGTGGTCGTAAAGTAATACTATTTTCTTTCAAGTATGCGTCGGAATTTTCGGTGCACACATTCCGCTGAGGTACTTTCTGTTGTTTACATACAGTACGAAGGTCCTAATTAGGAGAGTACCTAAAGCTAACAAACCACTGACGTCACGGTGTTAATCTTGCCACGTCGCAAGGTCTATTACTTTACCGCCAGCACATCACCCTTCTTCGCCTGCTATCACACATGTCACATCACGATACTGCCTCTCTTACCACACCTACCACATCACCATATCTCGTTTATTAACACGCTCATTACACACACATCATCACACCGCGTTTATTACACGCCCAATGCACTACGCATTACACATCATCACACATCGTTTATTTAACACCCCGTTTAACACGCCCAATGCACTACCACATCATCACACATCGTTTATTAACACGCCCAATACCACATTACCACATCTTCCCACCCAGTTTATTAACACAGTCATTCCCACACTCCCACATCATACTTCCTCACTGCCCCGTCACTCCCACCCCAGCGACCAATCCGTCACTCCATCCCCTTCTACTTTCACCTGCTACATCGGGCCTACGCGCTATGCCCCCCGAACGCAGAGGAAGCGATAAGGATCTGGCGTTTAGCGGCTTGTAGGCTATTACACGCAGGCGCCTCGGTGCTGTCACGACGGCCGCCGCTGTGGGTGCCTCTGGTATCTGGCTGGTACCACTTTCACTGCCGCGTATGGGCTTGTGAGGGAGGGAGGAGAGGGAGAGGAGGAGGGAGAGGAGAGGGGAGGAAGGAAGGGGAATTAAAAAGGAGGAGGAAAGAAGGGATGCATTACACGTAGCATACATAAATATGTTTTGTCATTTGGAAGAGGTGGAAAGAAGGGAAATTAGAAAAAAAGGAAGAGGAGGAAAGAAGGGAAATTAGAAAAAAAGGAAGACGAGGAAAGAAGGGATGCTTTACACGTCATTTGCGTTTTGGGAATGTTTTATGTGTTTGTTTGTTTCAAAAGAGAGAGAAAGAAAGTGAAAGCGCAAAAAGTGTGGCGAGAGTATGGTGGTGTTATGGTATGGGTAAACTAGCCACACCCACATCACGAGCTAACGGTCACCTGCACACATTCCTTGGCAGGGACTCGGCTTTTTAATGAAGGGGAAAAGAAACTTTGGGTATGACGTGTACGCAGATAAGCCTCGTTTGCTTTATTTCATTTTCTTTTTTCTATTTTATTTAGATTTTTTGAGATGAAGCATCGTTTATTGTCCTTTCTTTCCTTGTGCACGCATTACATTTCGGAACACACACATACACACACACACGGGGGTGAAGGGGGGCATACTCGCCCCTTTTGAACAGGTGTTGGTCATTTCTAATTGCCGTTGCCTCCCCCCCCCACCCGTGCTCTCGCCCCCCCCCGACCCTGCTCCTGCATACTCCCGCCCTCCGATCCTTACCTCGCTAACCCCCAATCTCTGAACTCCACTCCCATGCATCCGACTCCTACTCCCCCCCCTCCACCTCCTTTCTCCTCTCACACCCACCTCCCCTCCACCTCCTCCCACCCCCACTACCTCCTTCTCTACCTTCCTTCTCTACCTCCTCCCACTCTCACTTACTTCCCCTCCACCTCCTCTCACAAACCTCCCCCTCCACACACTTCCCACTCCACCACCTCCCCTCCCCCTCTCACTAACACCCCATCCTCCCCCCTCCAACACACTCCCTCTTTACCTCTCCACTCCCACACCTCCCCTACAAACCTCCTCCCACTCCCTCCCTCCCTCTCCTCTTCCACCACCTCCTCACACTCCCAAACACCTCCCCCTCCACCTTTCACTACCTCCCACTTCCCACTTACCCCCCTCCACCTCCTCCCCCTTCCACCTCCTCTCCCCTCCCACTTACTCCCCCTTCCACACTCCTCTTGGTTATTTCGATAGGCTTCAAGGGTGAGACAAGGAGAAGGGAAGCAGACCCGGAGGTTTCTCTTCGCCGCAAATTACAGACTGTTATTTTTCTACTATTTAATCTATCTTTTCCCAATTTCCCATTTTCTCTCCGTGTTTGGACGTGTCGTAGACTTGCATAACTGACTTTCGTTGTTTTTTGTGACGTATTTCCTGCTACTGTTGCATTGTTGCATTTCGTCCTCGCTGTTTCCTTCTTTCGTACGTGATATATTAGTGAACGTACTGTTCGTACGTGATATATTTTCGTACGTGACATATTTTCGTACGTGATATATTTTCGTCGTAATGATCTTCGTAACGTATTTTCGTACGTAATATTTCGTACGTTATTTTCGTACGTGACATATCTTCGTACGTGATATATTTCGTACGTGTGTATCTTCGTACGTGATATATCTTCGTACGTGATATATTTCCGTACGTGACATATTTTCATTCTGATATGTATCATATTCTTGTTTTGAGAATATATCGCATGTTAGGTTTTTCTTTTTCTATTGACTGACATATAGAAAGATAGAAAGTGTATGGGAAAGACATGATAATGCAGATGAAAGTGATGATAATGCCAAAGATGATGATGATACGGCCTTGCGTTGCGAAAGTGAGGCGAGGGAGGAACAGCCGTGATAATAGTGAGACAAAGCGTCTTCGGTTGCAGTGACGCAGCAGATGAGGATGATGGTGATGATGATGATGAAGGTGATGATGGTGTGATGTGATGATGATGGTGATGTGTGAATGATGATGATGATGAGGGTGATGTGATGATGATGGTGAAGGTGATGTGATGATGATGGTGAGGTGATTTGATGATGATGATGGAGGTGGTGATGATGATGGTGGAGATGTGATGATAATGGAGGTGATGTGATGTAATGACGATGTGGAGATGATGATAATTATGTGATGGTGATATGGTAGTGATTATAATAATGATGCAATGGTGGTGGCGGTGATAATAACGATGCGCCACCACTGGAAACTCGAAGCCGTAATTGAAGATCTCGAAACTGAACTGGATATGGTAAATGCAAACCGAATAGACAAACGAGACAGCGATTGGCTATGCAAGAGAGTGGGAGGAAGAGGGGAGGGGAGGGGGAGGGGAGGGGGGGGAGACAAAGAAAACTTGGGGAGTCTGGAAGATCGCTTTTCGCCGTCTTTCCCGAATGGAAATGTCTTGGGAAATTAGCGAGAAACTTCTTGACTTCCGGCGCCGTGTGGTGTGCGTTGTCGGCGACGAAGACACGAGACGCCTTTGCACGGTTAAGGAAACATGAGTATTATTTCTCTCCCTCTTGTTGTTTTCCTCTTGTTCTCGGTCTCGGCGCTTGTGTCTCTCTCCCTCTTTCTTGGGGTCTTTTGCTTTTTTTTCGTCTGTTTCCGTTTTTATTTGTTTTCTTATGTGTGTGTTTTTATTGCTGTTTGTCGTTTTTTTTTTCTTATTGTGGTTTCTTCTTGTTTATATTGAACTTCCTTTATCTTCCTTTGTTTACTCTGTGCTGGTCTTTCATTTCACTTGTTTTCTTCTCTTCCTTGAATTTATCTTCTGTCCTTTCTTCTCTTCTCTCCTCTCTATATATCCCTATTTATTCACCGCCTTCCACTCCCCTCTTTCCAACGCTCTGTAAAAACCGTCGCTCCTTTCTCTTCGGTCACATTCTTCAGATCTTCTGCCGAGTCTCCCCGAGTTTTTCCTCTCCTCTACTTCCCCTTTCTCTTCTTGGCACTTCGCCTTATCTCCTTTCGCTTTCGCTGCATTATTATTTTTTTCTCTTCTCTTCTTCTTTTCTCCCTACCTCCCCTTTCTTTTCTTGGCTCTTCGGCTTATCTCCTTTCGCTTTCGTTATTTATTGATTTTTTCTCTTCTCTTCTTCTATTTTCTCCCTACCTCCCCTTTCTTTTCTTGGCTCTTCGCCTTATCTCCTTTCGCTTTCGCTGCATTATTATTTTTCTCTCCTATTCTTCTATTTTCCCCCCCTCCCTACCTCCCCTTTCTTTTCTTGGCTCTTCGGCTTATCTCCTTTCGCTTTCGTTATTTATTGATTTTTTTTCTCTTCTCTTCTATTTTCTCCCCCTACTCCCTTTCTTTTCTTGGCTCTTCGCCTTATCTCCTTTCGCTTTCGCTGCATTATTATTTTTTTCTCTTCTTTTCTTCTATTACCCTACCTCCCCTTTCTCTTCTTGGCTCTTCGCCTTATCTCCTTTCGCTTTCGTTGCATTATTTTTTCTCTCTCTCTTCACTTCCATCGCCATTTCTACATTCCTTCGCTGGGGACCGTTTGTCATCTTCTCTATACGATGGAAACTGGATTGTCTTTGGTATGTTTTTTTTTATTAGCTCTGTTTTGCCGACGTTTTGGGTATTTTTTTTCGCTTTGTTATATTCTCTATTTCACTTCTACTTCCCATGTCTCTTCTTGTTCTTCGCCTTATCTCCTTTCGCTTTCGTTGCATTATTTTTTTCTCTCTTCACTTCCATCGCCATTTCTACATTCCTTCGCTGGGGATCGTTTGTCATCTTCTCTATACGATGGAAACTGGATTGTCTTTGGTATGTGTTTTTTATTAGCTCTGTTTCCCGACGTTTTGGGTATATTTTTTATCGCTTAGTCTGTTATATTCTCTATTCTCACTTCTACTTCCCCTTTCTCTTCTTGGTTCTTCGCCTTATCTCCTTTCGCTTTCGTTGCATTATTATTTTTTTCTCTTCTTCTATTTTCTCCCTACCTCCCCTTTCTTTTCTTGGCTCTTCGGCTTATCTCCTTTCGCTTTCGTTATTTATTGATTTTTTCTCTTCTTCTATTTTCTCCCTACCTCCCCTTTCTCTTCTTGGCTCTTCGCCTTATCTCCTTTCGCTTTCGCTGCATTTTTTTTTTCTCTTTTTCTTCTATTACCCACTACCTCCCTTTTCTCTTCTTGGCTCCTCGCCTTATCTCCTTTCGCTTTCGTTGCATTATTTTTTTCTCTCTTCACTTCCATCACCATTCTACTTTCCTTCGCTGGGACCGTTTGTCATCTTCTTTATACGATGGAAACTGGATTGTCTTTGGTATGTGTTTTTTATTAGCTCTGTTTGCCGACGTTTTGGGTATTTTTTTCGCTTGTTATATTCTCTATTCTCACTTCTACCTCCCCTTTCTCTTCTTGGCTCTTCGCCTTATCTCCTTTCGCTTTCGCTGCATTATTATTTTTCTCTTCTCTTTTTCTTCTATAACCCCTACCTCCCCTTTCTCTTTTGGCTCTTCGCTTTATCTTATTTCGCTTTCGTTGCATTATTTATTTTCTCTTCTTCTTCCCCCCCTACCTCCCCATTCTCTTCTTGGCACTTCGCCTTATCTCCTTTCGCTTTCGTTGCTTTATTATTTTTTTTTTCTCTCTTCTCCCCCCCCCTCCTACCTCCCCATTCTCTTCTTGGCTCTTAGCCTTATCTGCTTTCGCTTTCGTTGCATTAATTTTTTTTTTCTCTTCTCTTCCTCACCTCACCTCCCCTGTCCTTTTTGGCTCTTCGCCTTATCTCCTTTCGCTTTCGCTGCATTATTATTATTTTTTCTCTTCCTCGATTCCCCCCTAACTCCCCTTTCTCTTAAAGGTTATTTGCCTTATCTCCTTTCGCTTTCGTTGCATTATTTTTTTTTTCTCTCTTCTCTTCCATCACCATTTTCTACATTGCCTTTCTTCGGTATGCACGCTCCCCCCCCCCCCTCCGTTCTTGATTACAAGGGAGAAGGCTAAACAGACAACTTCGCGTATTGTTCGAATGGACTTTCACTCTTAGATCACGCGGAGGAAATGAGTAGGGAGGAAGGGAGAAAGGGAGTAAGGGAGACAGGGAGGGAAGAAAAGGGAGGAAGGGAAAGAGGGAAGGAGAAAGGAAGGGAGGGAAGAAGAAAGGGAGTGAAGAAGAAAGGAAGGTAGGGAGGAAAGGGAAGGGAAGGATGAAAGGAAGGAGAAAGGGAAAGATGAAGGAAGGAAGGAATGGGAAGGATGAAAAAGGAAGATAGGGAGGAAGGGAAGGATGAAGAAAGAAAGGGAGGAAGGAGGAAAGAAGAAGGGAAGGATGAAGAAAAGAAGGTAGAAAGGAAAGGGAGGGAAGAAGAAAGAAAGGAAAGGGAAGAAGGGAGTAAGAAGGGAGGAAAGAGGAAAGGGAAGAAGGGAGAAAAAAGTGAGGAAAGAAATGCGGAAAGAAAGTGTGAAGCTTCTAGATGAAAGATGATGACGAAGGAAAGGTGATGAAGGGACTGACCAAAGAAGGAGGATAAGAGGACGACAAAGACAAGAAAAGAGGTAAGGAGGAAGGTGCCGCAAGGAGGGCCACCCCGGCACAGACTCCCTTCACGTAGTCCTCGCCTATTCTACAGAGAGAGTACGGCCGGCGCTGTATATTTTTTTGGCCCGTGTTTTATGGCCGCCTCCGCTTCCTCACGTTCGGAATAGCGTCGGGTGCGTGGCGACACTCCGGCCTCTTGTCGTGCCTTTGATCTGTTGGAATTTCCTTGTTGGGCTTTTGCGTTGCGGGGGGGGGGGGGGGGCTTTGTTTCGCTGAAGTGCGGGTCCTCCTCGAGGTTTTATTGCTGGGAAAAATGAAAATGAAACGGAATACCTATATATGGAGAGAGAGAGAGGAGAGGGAGAGAGAGGCAGAAAGAGACAGAGAGAGAAAACAAAGAAAAACAGAGAGAGAGAGAGAGAGAGAGAGAGAGAGAGAGAGAGAGAGAGAGAGAAGAGAGAGAGAGAGAGAAGAGAGAACGAGAAGAACGAGAGAAAGAGAGAAACGAGAAAAACGCTCCGCTTTTCCTTCCCATATGAAAACCTCATCCTTAAGGCGAGCTCCTTCCCCGCGCGGACCGAACAGACCTCGGACCACGTGGCGATACATTCGGGTCCTCGGAGAAGTCGATGACCTCGCCGCCCGCCGCCGCCGAGGCCAAGGACCTCTCCCACGCGGGGCCAGGGGTCCTCGGCGTCCGGCTGCCCAGGAGGAAAAGGGGGGGGGGGGGGGGGGGATTGCCTCGGTGAGCATGAGGTGGGGGGATATTTTTCCAATATGGAGGGAAAAACTTGCTTTGTTTTCGTCCATCGGATCACTCATTTACACGCGAACATAGATATAAAACAAATAGCTTTACGAGAGAGAGAGAGAGAGAGAGAGAGAGAGAGAGAGAGAGAGAGAGAGAGAGAGAGAGAGAGAGAGAAGAGAGAGAGAGAGAGAGAGAGAGAAACAGAAACAGAGAGAGAAGACAGAAACAGAGAAGAGAAACAGAAACAGAGAGAGAAGACAGAAACAGAGAGAGAGAAACAGAAACAGAGAGAGAGAAGACAGAGAACAGAGAGAGAAACAGAAACAGAGAGAGAGAGAGAAAGAAAGAGAGAGAGAAAGAGAAGAGAGAGAGAGAGAGAGAGAGAAAAGAAAGAGAGAGAAACAGAAACAGAAAGAGAGAGACAAACAGACGAAAGACACGAAGCGACCGCCGCGAAACGAAGAAAGGAAGGAGACGGAGAGACAAAAGCCGAGGCTGTGCTGAGCGAGCGGAACCCGTGACTCGAGCCTCCGACCAGCCGCTCCGAGTCTCCAGGTCACTCCTTCGAAAGCCGGAGTGGATTCGCTTCGAGATGACAGACTCTGGAAGATGATGACGTCAGCGCTGGCAGGTGACTTGGGCTTCCTCCGCCGGGGGTCGTTTGTCATCATTGACCGATATATTACACGATGGAAATTGGTTCGTCTTTGTGTGTGTGTGTGTGTGTGTGTGTGTGTGTGTGTGTGTGTGTGTGTGTGTGTGTGTGTGTCTATGTGTGTGTGTGTTTTATTCGTTCTGTTTCCGATGTTCTAGGTATATCTTTCGATCTTTTTTTTACCCTGATTTTCTCTATTCTCACGCTTTTATTCTCTTTGTTCTTTAATATTAACTATTCATCCCTTTATATTTTATCTTTCTTTTTTCTCTTTTCATCGTTCCCTCGATTCTTTCTCTTGCACCTTTTCTATTACTTCCTTTATCTTTTCACTTTTTCTCTTTCTCTTTCCTCTCCCTCTCTTTTTCTCTCTCGCTTTCACTCTCTTTCTCTCTCTCTTCTCATTTTCTTACACTTTTGTCTTTTCCCTCGTCTCTTTCTCTCTTCTATCTTATCTCTCCATTCTCTTTTTCTCTCTCTCCCTCCCTTGTCTTGAAATGAATCGAAAGCAAATCATATTCTGGAAAACCTTATTTCCAAGACAACAAAGCGCCTCTTTCTTTGATTCCAAGAGGCAGCGAAAGAGGAAAACAAAGAAAGTCAAGTGTATTGATTTAATTCTCCGAAATCATGACTCTTTAACGTATGTATTCCCCATAAGTCTTTATCTTGTACGAAAGTAGAACCACAAGAACGTGAGGAAAAGGGGGTTCTATTTCGTCTTGTTTTTGAAGAAGAAGAGCTAGGCTACACGCGTTGAACCCCGGCGCTTTCCACTTCCTTGGGTTCAGAGAGTCCTTCCAGCTCTCCTGGCTTGTGCTGACTGGCTTCCCAAATCTAATTACGTCAGGAAGCGAAGAAAAGGTAATAGTAATGAGATAATATGATCAGAAAAGTATATATCCCTGGATTTTTAGATCTAATTGCGTGAAGAATCGGAGATTTTTCAGATTTAAGATTTAATATGATAAGAAAAGTATGTATTCCTGGCTTCCTGATTCTAATTGCGTCAAGAATCGGATAAAGATTTTTAAGGTTTAAAGAATCCAATTGTGTCAAAATCGGGAAGATTTTTAAGATTTAAAATTTAATATGATAAGAAAAGTCTGTATTCTTAGCTTCCTGAATCTGATTGCGTCGAGAACCGAAGAAATGCTAATAGTAATGAGATAAAATGATCAGAAAAGTATGTACCTCTATCTTCCTAAATCTAATTGCATTAAGTTAAAACGGAGAAAGGGTGATGGTAATAAGATAGAATGTAGTAAGACAAACTGATAAGACAATTGTGCATTCCATAGACTAGGTAAAATGTACTTTACCAAGCAAGGACAAAGAAATAGTTAATAGTGAAATAAATAATTAATATATTGATGAACGGAGAGAAAAAAAATATTGTACCGGTTGGGATTTATTTTCGTTAGGCAGTTCATCCCGCCAGGATTCGCCGGTGACATCCAGGATCAGACAAACGAGAAGATGAAACTCTTTTCCATCGATGAAAAAAAAGGAAATTGGCACTTTTTCCCCACCGAGTTGCCAAGGGAATAGCACGAATATATTTAGTGGAAGGACTACGTGGCAGGACCTGAAAATATTAATGAAAACGGCATGACAACTGCGAGCGGACAATACCTTTGAGCAGATTTATGCCTCTGCAGTTCCGAGCGTCGGCAAAGGGATGCGCCGCTTGGTTATTCATTTGTTAGTTTTGTTATCTAAGATAAAGTGCATGTGCTTGCAGGCAAACGCGCACGCACGCACGCACCCGAACGCACGCACACACACGCGCACACACACACACACACACACACACACACACAACACACACCACACACACGCACACGCACATACACACACACACACACACACACACACACACACACACACACACACACACACACACACACACACACACACACACACACACACACACACACACACACACACACACACACACACACACACACACACACACACACACACACACACACACACACACACACACACACAACACACACACACACACACACACACACACACACAACACACACACACACCACACACACCACACACACTATACACTCACTCTCTCTCTTTATTCTCTCTTTACTCATTCTCTCCTCTCTCATTCTATCATGCTCTTATTTTCTCTCTCTCTCTCCTCCTCTCTCTCTCTCTCTCTCTCTCTTCTTCTCTCTCTCTCTCTCTCCTCTTCTCTCTCTCTCTTCTCTCTCTCTTCTCTCTCTCTCTCTCTCTCTCTCTCTCTCTCTCTCTCTCTCTCTCTCTCTCTCTCTCTCTCTCTCTCTCTCTCTCTCTCTCCTCTCTCTCTCTCTCTCTCTCTCTCTCTCCTCTCTCACTCTCTCCTCTCTCACTCTCTCTCTCCTCTCTCTCATATGCATACTCTAGTGTGTATCCCTTCTTTAAGTTAGTTACGGTTAGTTAGCAACTTGTTACAAGACACGCGAGAGCCAGCGATGCCTATCGATGTAGCCGCACGGGCATTAGACCATAGCCGCCCAGTTCCGCTGTTCGTGTCAGTCTACACCTGGTGATAAGTGAATCTAGGTCACATTGGGTTATCATCTGGTAAGGTCACCGTTTTTCGATTGCGAAACCTAGATCACGAGGGTCATTATCGCGCCAGTTGAGGTCACGGTGTCACCTCGTTTCAGGGAAGGGACACGAAGAGAGAGAGAGAAAGGAGGGGGGGGTCATTTTTTGCGTTTTTGAAAAAAAAAAAATCTGAGAAAAGTGGATTTTGATTTGCACCGTTGTTGGAAGTTTTATGTTTTAGGTTTATTAGATGCAGTGGCTGTATGAGATTGGTACAAGCGTTTTCAAGCAATTTCTCTTTTTTTGTTTCATTTTTTTCTTTTTCTTTTTCCCTCTTCTTCCTCTTCTCCTTTCGCTATTTCCCTTTTACCTTTCCCTTATTTCATTTCTACCATCGCTTTATAAATCTCTAATCAGACAATGTTTTTTATATATATGAACATCCATTATTTCACTCTAACATCCCCTCCTCACCCATCAAAAAAAAATCCAATTTGTTTTCGTAACGTTTTTCATGACCGGTTTCTTGTGCAAGTTGCTCATCTTCACTTTTTCAGGTCAAGAGATTTTGGCGATTCTGGTGCACGTCTAAAAACATTGGGTGGGGTGGGGGAGGGGAGAAGGAGAGAAAGGGAAGGAGGGGAAGAAGGAAAAGGTACGGCCGAAGTGGGAGAGGGAAGAGAAGGGATAGGAAAAGAAATGTATAGATAGAAACACATGCAACAGATTATACATTTTAGAATACATACTGAAAAAAAAAAAAAAAAAAAAAAAATCCAGGTTTTAGACATGCATAGAGACCAGAGGTTCAACCCAAAGAGATGCCAAAGAAAAGAGTAAGAGGACTTGGCATTCTTGGCAACGGGTGCACCGCTTAATTAATGACACTTGTGAGATTGCAGACCCGCGTGTTGCAGGGTTAAAGTAGCGGTGTTGCATCACGGTGACTTAGATGAGGAGCCACGGTCAGGTAGCGGTGCGTTAGGCTCTACGTGACGCACTCTCGGCACCCATTCGCACGTCTTGCGCACCCCCCCCCTTTTTTGCACTTCGTTTGGCGTTTTTTGCCTCTGGTTTTATTCGTTTTTCTTCCTTGGTTTCTTCTCTTGGTTCATTCTGTCTTCTCTGTCATGTCTCTCCGTCTGGCGTCCTCTGTCTTTGTTTTTTTTATTCTTGTGTTGTCTTTTCAGTTTTGCTTGTTTTCCTCTCTTTGGTTCTTTCTGTCTTCTCTTTGGTTCCTTGTTGCTCACTCTCGGTGTTTTCTTGTGTTTCTGCCTCGGTATCTCTCCCCTCCGTTATTTTTAGTCAACATCTGTCTGTTACACTGATTATTTTTGCTGTTATTGAGGTCATTATTATTGGCTTCAACACCATCGTCGCCGTCCTTTTCCTCCTCATCATCATCATCACAGCCATCAGTAATCAATAATCATCCTCAATCATCATTACTACAAATCATTATCGATAATCATTTTTAATCACCATTATCAATAATCATCATCATTAACCACATCATCATCAGGAATCATCAATTATCATCATTTGATCATCCGTTATCGTCACCCACACCGTCATCCTCATTTTATTACTTTTCATCATTCCATTATTCAGTACCTGCAGGAGCACCACCGCGATCCGAAACCCACTGCTTACACGGGAGCACCTGTTAGCATCCCAACACACCTGTAATCCCTCCGACATCTGTTCCAATCGCAAGGAAACGGAAGAGAAGGAGCGAAGGGATTAAGTTTTGGACATTTCCTTGCAGGGTGGATGCTGCACTTCGAGCGGTTTCCGTACCCAGGCATGTTAGGTAAAAAAATAAAGTTGCGGCTAAAGGCATTGAGCTTTTTACGCTGACTAAGGACACGGCGGAGGGGGGAAATTAGATTGGGAGAAGAGAGAGGAAGGAGAGAGAGAGAGTAGAGGAAGAGAGAGAGAGGAGAGAGAGAGAGTAGAGGGAGAGAGGAGAGGAGAGAGTAGAGGGAGAGAGGAGAGAGAGGGAGAGAGGAGAGAGGGAGAAAGAGGAGAGATAGAGGGA
Source organism: Penaeus vannamei (assembly GCF_003789085.1). Taxonomy (NCBI): domain Eukaryota; kingdom Metazoa; phylum Arthropoda; class Malacostraca; order Decapoda; family Penaeidae; genus Penaeus; species Penaeus vannamei. The sequence continues at coordinate 1,535,920 of NW_020870911.1, read as the reverse complement.
GGGAAAGAGGAAAGAGAGAGAAGAGAGAGAGAGTAGAGGAAAAGAGGAGAGGGAAGATTGGAGTAAGAAATGAAGATGTAATTGCGAATACGCCTCTTTGCCTCTCAGCTAACAGTCACTTCAGGCGAACAAGTCACTTTGTACTTCACGAGTCTTCAGTCTTCGGAAAATGAATTATTCTGCCAGACGTTGATGAAATAAGATCTTAATCCTCCTTTTTTCTGGAACATTCACGAGAAAGCCGCCGTGGCTCGTTTTCCCATTTTATGTGATAAGAGCAATTTGGGGAACAGTCATGAAACTTTGAGGCTGCGAGGAGAGTGCTCGATACGCCGAACTTTCTCCTGGTTAGTGTAGTCATTGTTGAGCTGCTCGAATAGAACACATTTTTCTTCTCTTTTTTCAAGCGTTGTCGTCCTTTTTATTATCGACCAGAGAACGTTAAGAAAAAATGAACAAAATGCTATTGGGTGTTATCGCGCTACCTAGTCTATAGCCTATAGTGCTGGATCCTTCTTAACGTTCCTTGATTTCACTTGCTGTACCCCGTGTATTCTGCCGCACGACCTTGTTGCGGCTGGAGTGCGTGGCGTGGGCGGTGCGTGAGCGGGGGTGGACGACCCCGGCACGACCCCTTCCGTACGACTCTCACTTTCACTGGCGAGAGAGCTGGAACCACGGACAGAGCTGGTTCGTCTTTCGCGTCTCGGCACGAATCGGGTGCTTTGGTTTTCTCTTCCTCGTGTTGTTTCTCTTCTTTTTTCGTGTTGGTTTTCTCTTCTCTTTTTTTTTGTTCTCTTATTTTCTTTCTCTTTCTCGTATTCTCTCTCTCTTTTTTCTCGTTCTCCTCTTCTCTCTCTCTCTTTCTCCGTGTTCTCTCTCTCTTTCTCGTATTTTTCTCTCCCTTCTCTTTCTCGCGTTTTCTCTATTTCTTCTTTTCTCTGTTTTCTCTCTTTCCTCCTCTCTCTCTCTCTCTCTCTCTCTCTCTCTCTCTCTCTCTCTCTCTCTCTCTCTCCTCTCTCTCTCTCTCTCTCGTCTCTCTCTCTCGCTCTCGCTCTCGCTCTCGCTCTCGCTCTCTCGCTCTCTCTCACTCTCCCCTCTCTCCCTTCCTTCCTCCTTCCCTTTCCTCTCCGTCCCCTCCCTCTCTCTCTCATATGTTTTATGGAGAAGTCTACTATTATCGTGACGAGAGGAAGGAAATTAAATTGAAAGTGAAAGGAACTCGGCCATATATTTCAGATGAGCTAGAGATCGTGCCCGACATAACCCGACCTCCATACCCACTATCGCCCGCCAGCTGAGACCTGTTTATAAGCCTACTCGGAGCGCCCTGCAGTGTTGCCGTCTTGTCTCTTGGATGGCGCGAACCGACATAACTATCTGATTTTTTTCTTCAACGTAATGCATATTTTGAGATTCTTTTCCGCGGAAATATCAGGTTTCTGTTTTGTTTTTGTTTTTTAGTACGAATAACGTTGGATTAATTCGTTAGCCAGTTATGATTACCTTTATGTAGTTAGTGAAAGCGTAGGTTAATCGACTTGTGAGTTCCGCTGACAAATAGCGGTTTCCCAGCAGGAAGTTGCTCGTTTCACCGTAATCACTCGCACACGCGTTGCTCTGATTTATTAGCTCATGTGAAAAACATTAGATTAAGGTTATGGCCTAATACGAAGCATAAACCGCAATTTATTTTAGTCCATTGAGCAAACGAACACAGAAAAGTACCGCAAGCGTCTTACCGTCGGTAGCGGAAAGGTCAGCGCTTGACCGGTCGGCAGCGCAAAGGTGTTTCCGCATCAGCTCACATTCAGAGGCTCATAATAACTCGCCAGTGTAATGAACTAGATTCCGCGGTCCTTTTTAACATCGAAAGTGGTGTTGTAAGTCGATAAACCCAGCCCAAGCCCGAGGCGTAAGGGCGGTGCGAGTCAGATGGGCGGCGAAAGGGCGGGGGTTGGGCGGGCGGGCGGGTAGGTGGGATGTAGACTATGTGCGCTTGTGAAATGGGCGTCGGGAGACTACTGCCTAGTGCTTGAAACTCCTAGCGGAAAAGATTTTAGTATATAAAGAGTTTCGTTTGAAATAGCTGGCGACTACTGCAGTGGTGTAGGCCTACGTCCATAACGGATCGTGACTAATGAGTGAGTTTATTTTTTTAGAGGATTCATATAATTTTAATTTGTAAGGAACGTGAATTTCTGGCGAGGCCCTTGAAGTGTTGTCATAGTTATTTAAATTAAGAAAATAAGAAAACTATATAATTCACGATCCTCATGTGGGAAAATAAATGAATTAAGAATTGTAAACACTTTCGAAAATAGATTTTCAAGAGCTGTCTTCCCCAAGAGCATGGAATTGGTGCCTGTCAAGAGCAGTTTAATTTTGCAGAGAAAAAATGTCGCAGCTGATATTGGGAGGCAGCATTCCTCGTTTCACACGTGAGTGGAAATGACGAAGAGTTATTGTTACTGATGATTAATTTCTCTCTCTATCTATCTCGCCTCCCTTTTTCTCTCTCTGTGTCTGTCTCTCTTTCTCTCTCTCTCTCTATCTACCTATCTATCTATCTATCTATCTTTCTCTCTCTCTCCCCCTCTTTCTCTTTTACCCTCTCTCTCCCTCTCTCCCTCTTTTACCCT
>NW_020870911.1:1508278-1528278 GCF_003789085.1 Penaeus vannamei | reverse complement strand
CCCGAACGCTCTTTCTTTCTCCGATCGTCATTTTCCCCAATCTTTATATCTCCACCCCCCCCTCCCCCACACGTTCTGTTTCTCCTTTTCGCCACCCGGAATTATCCTTAACGAGTTCTTCCCGGGATCCTATATCAGGGTTCTGCTCACGGGCTCACTGTGTAGGATCTTGAAAGGACGTTATATTCTAGCTAACAATGTCCCGAAGGAGTCATACCTGTCTGCTTTACTGCATTCCTCCCTCCCTTGCCCCCTCCCCTCCCCCTACCTTTCATATCGGAGAGGGGGAAGTCTGTATTCTTTCGTATTTCCTTTGTCTTGTTTGTTTTCTTTGGTTTCCCTCTTTTCTTTATATTTATTGGGCTAGAAATGCTATACAATTCAGTTTCTGTTTACGTGTTTACTTCTGATTTTCCCACACCCTTGTCTTTCTCTCTTTTTTGAATTGGTCTGTTTATTCCCATTTCCGTTATAGTTGCTGTCGTTGATGTTATCGTTATTGTTTTTTTCCTTCGAGCGTGCTGCGTTTAGACCGAAAAGGAGGCATTCGGTCGCGTCCAGTTCCTGCTCGCGTGTTTGTTGTGTTGGCGAGTCACGCAGAGATCGGCGTCTTGTAGTTTCGAGTGTGGCATTTCTTTATTCCTTTTGGGCTTTTTATTTTCTTGTCATTCTTTCTTGTTCTTGTTGTTTGGCACAGTGTGGTTTTGATGTGTATTATATATTATTAGTGGAGTCATTTAAGGCGTCGTGCTTAACTTGTTTTGTTTATGTTATGCTTTATATGCACGATATTTTCCGATTCGATTTTCTTGCACCTCGCTAAAGTTAGCTTTTACATTAGTATTCTCTTTTCCTTTCCATTTTCAACTCACAGATATACATTTACGTTTTCATTATAATAAACATAACGACCACCTGCGAGACATGTGATATAAAGTGTGAACGTTTTATATCAAGTTAGGTTAGAGAGAAATTTGACTGTTGATATGCGGCAAGTGACGTTTCTGGGAAATTTCGATATAAAAGCCAAGTGCGTGTTGTCATCAGTAAGCTGCTTCAAGAAGATTAGTGATTTTTACAAAGAAATGAGTAAGGAGTTCGGCGTTCGTGTTTCAATTCACTTTTACTCTCTCTAACAGTAAAAGAGAAACGAAAGTCACTGTTGTTGTCGCCAGTCTTAGGTTATTCATCGCGATAGTTATGTCGTGGGCTATCATTTTCGCCTTTATCGTCGTGGGATGTCATTTTCGCCTTTATCGCCTGCTTACGAGGAGGAGGAAAAGACCGGGAGGAAGCAGGAAGCAGGAATTTGTCACAGTCTGATAAGAAGCGCGATCTGCTTCCTTGACGCGACCTCAGGTAAACAACCCAAAAAATCAAGGGCTTGACCACAACAGTTACGTGTAAAGAAAAAAAGAAAGAAAGAATCACAGTACACAAATGCAGTAGCGGAAAAAAGGGCAATAAATCACAATGCTGTTATAATGGCAAAACAATATGAAAACGTTTTAACCGTGACCTTTCCTTCGTTTTTGTGGTTGATTTCACATGCTAAATCCTCATGTAGGCTTTTCCGTCTTCGTATAACGCCAACGGGGAATCGGATATAACGGGAGGGAAGAAGAGAGAGAGAGAGGAAGAGAAGAGAGAGACGTTATAGGGAGGAAAGATGATGAAAATCGAGAGACCGTTCATTGATAATGGATGTTACCGAAGAGCGCCTTGGGAGTGTGATTTATAGAAAATGGGACATGTTGGTAGAAGGAAGACTAAACTAAATTTGAAAGTGTATTGGGGAGGGCATGAGCAACGGAAAATTATTATAACCCGACAAATGCAAACGAGAATACGAAACTATTTACTTATTTGGAAGGGAGAGATATCAATTTAGGGCGACTTTGATACGATAAGCATAAGGAAGTCTTTCGTGTCTTGAGTCATTGCGTGATTGTATGAAATCGTCGAAGAATTTGTATTCAGGGAAGCCACAGGTTTGCCGAGTCATTGCATTGAAGTCATTGCCCGGATATCATGCTTAGGTCCACATGAAGTTAATTTATCGATCAGATTAGAATTTACGAAACCTTTGTAGCGAAGAGAATTTAACAGGACGTCGTAAATACAGTAAAAAACAAGTAGAGTTTCCCACATATATATATATATATATATATATATTAATATATATATATATATATATATATATAATATAATATATATATATATATATATTTTTACGGCATGCGTAGATTCTTTTTCACACACGTTACAGGTATCGACAGGTGTGACGAGTGAGAGGACAACACCTGGAGAATGTACGCATTCCTTCACGTCTTCTCACATATGTACACACGGCCTTGCATGTTCCCACGGACTCCCTCCCCCTCTGACTGGACACGCACACGCGCTCGCATACTTGCTCGCATTTACACACACACACGCACACGCAATGATGGTAACAATGATGATAATGATTTTGACCGTATTAACTATACCTGTGACCAACAGTAATAAGGATAAGGGTGATGATTATGATGATAGTAATGGTGATAATGGTAATGATAGTAATTTTAATGATTATTATATTGATGTTGATAATGGTAGTAATAATGTTAATGATGATAAATATAATGATAACAGAACTGATAATAACAAGGATAACGATAATGACAATAACAATTAAGATAATATTAATACTAATGATGACATTATTATGACTATCATTATTATTATTATTTGTTCTTGTTCTTGTTCTTATTGCTATTGTTTTATTATCAGTGTTCTTACATTTTTTTATGATAAAACCAAATCTCAGTTGTCAAATTTATGTATTTCATTTATATGTAGTCTTTATTAGGATTTGTGCTAGTTAAACCTGTCCTCTCTCATATCACGCTTCTTGCACAATACCTGTCTGCTCACCAATTCTTTCTGTCTTTCTCTTCTTTCGTTTTACATTTATGCGCCTCTGTTTGTTTGCACCTGCCTTGTGTCTTTTACACCTGTCTTGTTTTTCTTATTTTTCTTCTCCATTTCTGCACTTAATCCATTTTTGTGTTATTTATGTCGCATAGTTGTAAGTACTTTTCTTGCTACACCTGTTGTCTTTTACATCCGCCTTCACTTACATCTGTTGATTTTTGCACCCGTATTCACTTACTTACTTTTTCCACTTACACGTACTTTTTATATCCCGTCTTACTCACACCTGTTTTCTTTTTTTTTGCATTTGTTTTATTTTTACCCCGTCTTCTTTTTATTCATTGCCTTTGCATTATCTTTTCATGTGAACTTTTTTACATCTTCCTTTTTTCACGTCTCTCTTTTTGTTTGTCCTTTTTACACTTTATACACTCTTCTTTTTTAAATGTTTCCCTTTTACACTTGTTCCTTTTGTATCTGCCGTCTGTCCTTTTTACACTTTATACACTCTTCTTTTTTAAATGTTTCCCTTTTGCAACTATCTTTTCGCACGTGTCTTTTCATCTATTCTCCTTTTTTTTGTTTTACCTGTCTTCTTTTTACATCCATTTTTGACATCTATCTATCTTTTTACAATTATTTTCTTTTTTGCACCCGGATTTTACACCTGTCCCTTACAGTTTTTTTCCATTTGTCTTTTTAATAACTCTGATTATAAATTTTTGCATGTTCCTTTTGCATTTATATTTTTAAGCCCATTATAAAACGCTTTTTAAACCCATTTGTCTCTTGTTCGCACCCATTTTTTTTCTTTTTACGCCTTGGCTATCTCCTGTCTTTTAACACCCACTTCTTTTCTCCATCGATTTTTAACCTGTCTTCCTCTTCACCCATTTCCCCCGCTTGCATCATGTCTTTCTTTTTACATCTGTCCGTTTACACCCATCTTTTAGAAAGTACGTCAATCTTTTACACTTATTTTAATGTTTATTTTTATTTCATACCTGTCTTCTTTTCTTTACCTGTCCTTTTTTTACACTTCATTTACATATATTTACATCAATCTTATCATATCCCTTGTATTTTTTCCATACGCCTATTCATATTTATTATTTTTATTTTTTACATTTATCTCTCACACCTGTCTTCTTTTACATTGTCTTCGTTTCATACCTGTCCCTCTTCTTCGATTTTCCTGTCTCCTTTTTTACATCTGGTTCCTTCTCGCAATTCTGTCCTTTTTGCAGCTTCCTTTTCATGTCTTTTTTACACATTTTTTTTCCTTCTTGCACCTGTCTCTCTACTTCTTTCCTTTTTACACCTGTCTTTTTGCAGATGCTTTTGCTTTTTACGTATTTTTTACTCTTGTTTATTTTACGTAATTTTTTTTGCACCTGTTTGCGTTTTATATTTCTCATACCTGAATCATTATTTTGCACCTGTTTACTTTTTACAATTATCATCACTTTACGCCTGGCTTTTTCTTATTTACGCACGTTTTTTATGCCTGTTTGTTTATTTTATATGCATCTTTCTTTAATCCTTGTCTACTGTTTTTGTTACGTTTTACTTTACGTTATTTACATGTTTTTAATTATATATTGGCTTATTGATTTGTTTATTGCTTCCCTTTTTCAACTCTATTTGCTTATTTACATCTCAATTTGTTTTACCATTTTTCCATGTCTCCCTACTCTTTTTCTGATTCTTATTTTACACCTGTCTTCATTTTTACATACCTCCTTACGTCATACAATTCTCTTTACACTCATGTCTTCCTTTATTTATGCATTTATCTCTCTTTTGTAATCTTTATTAAAGTAATCCACATCATATATATATTAATTTCGGTTGCATATTTTGCGCTGTCTTCATTCTTGTCTTACGAAACCGCTTCGCTAATTTCCCGCCATCTTCCATGTCACGTGTTCGAATGCGCTAATTCTATGCCACGTGTTCGAATGCGACCTGCTTCTGTGTCGGCGGGGTGAGCTTTATATTGACCTTATATTCGTTAATGTGTCTCATTCTGTCCCTTTGATTATCATTATTTCCGATGATTTGTTTTATATACGGTCTCCCTTGATGTATATTTTTTGTTAGGCTTTTTCTTTCGCTTGTTTCCCGCCGCGGTTTGGAGCCCGTTAGGTAGACAAGGTTAATTAACCTTTCGCGAGATGATATATTATCACCTTTATCGTCAGATCTGAACTTCGTCATCATCTAGGTGCCTTCCATTCTCTTCTCGCTTGTTCCCCCCTCCTCCTCCCACCCCTCTTACCCCTCCTCCCGCTTTCTACCCCCTACCGTGTGCCATGATCTTCCCCCTCCCCCTCCCCCTTTCACCTTCGCTCCCCCTCCCCCATCCCACACTCCCTTGGGGCGACCTTTCTTTGCCACAACGAGGTGTAACCTTTGGCCTCTGCAGCTGCCAGATGTTCCCTGTCTCTCCTACCGCCCTCTCCTCTCCTCCTCCTCTCCCCCTTCTCTCCATCCCTCCATCCCTCTCCTCCATCCTCTCCTCCTTCCTTTTCCCCCTCTCCCTCCCCTCATACTCTCCCCCCACTCCCCTCCCCTTTCCCCCTTTCCTAAGTTCCCTCTCCTTCCTTTCTCCTCTCTCTTTCTATCCACCATCCATCCCATCATCTATCCATCTATCTTCATCTCGCATTCCTATCTGTATATCTACTAATTTCCTCTTTTTGTTTTCGTATCATATATCATGTCATTCATTTTTTTTCTTCATTTATATCTCTCAACCAATTATATTTCTTTGACTTCCTCCTCGACCTCGCTAGATGACGTCATAATCGAGTCACGCTCAGGTCAACGTATAATTGACGACGACCTTTGACCCCGTAGCCCGACGCGACCCGATGTAGCACTAATGAAAACTTAATTTCTGGGGCTTGTGTCTGTTTGGCGGGACATCGATATTGCATGGCCTCGCAGCAGTGTCAATATTGGTGTTCATTTATTTTTTCGGAATTTATTTTTTTTCGGACGAATTCTGTGACTCATTTTTTCATTTTTTTTTGGAGGGGGGGGGGGGCTGTGATAATCTCGGGTCGTTTTTCTTCTGTATTCTCTTTCTTTCTCTCTGTTCTTTTCTTTCTCTTTCTCTCTCTTTTTCTATCTCTCCTCTCTCTCTCTCTCTCTCTCTCTCTCTCTCTCTCTCTTCTCTTCTCTCTCGTCTTCTCTCATTCTTCTCTCATCTCCCTCTCCTCTCCCTCTCCCTCTCCTCTCCCTCTCCATCCTCTCCCTCTCCCTCTCCCTCTCCCTCTCCCTCTCTCCTCTCCCTCTCCTCTCCCTCTCCCTCTTCTCTCTTCTCTCTCTCTTCTCTCTCTCTCTCTCTCTCTCTCTCTCTCTCTCCCTCCCTCTCCCTCCCTCTCTCTCTCTCTCTCCCTCTCTCTCTCCCTCTCTTCTCTCCCTCTTTCTCCCTTCTCCCTCTCTCCCTCTCCCCTCTCCTCTTCTCCCTCTCCCTCTCCTCTCTCTCTCTCTCCTCTCTTCTCTCTCATCTCTTCTCTCTTCTCTCTCTCTTCTCTCTCTTCTCTCTCTTTAACCCTTCTTCTCTCACATCTTTAACCTCTTCTTCTCACTCTCTCTTAACCTCTCTCTCTCTCTCTTCTCTCTCTCTTCTCTCTCTCTCTCTCTCTCTCTCTCTCTCTCTCTCTTCTCTCTCTCCTCTCTACTCTCTCTCTCTCTCTCTCTCTCTCTCAGATGACCATTGATTTTTTGCTCGGTACAGGTGCAGGGCGGGAGGAGTAGGATAGGTAGGAAGAGGGAGAGAGAAGGGAGAGAGAAAAAGAGAAAAGAAGAAGAAAATAATAGTAATAATATAATAAAATAGTGATAATAATAATATGATAATAATGATAAGAATAAATATGATAATAATGATAATGATAATAATGATAATAAATAATAATGATAACAATAATAATATGATAAAACATAATAAATAATATAACAATAACAATGATAAACATAATGATAATAATAAATAATGATAATGATGATGATGATGATGATAAAAGTAATAAGAGGAAATTGTTAATGAAGAAAAGAAGGAAGAAAGGAAGAATGGTGGCCGTAAGGAAGCGGCGACGAGGAGACCTTGATTAAGCGGCAGTTGGCAATAAGGAAGTTGAAGTGATACGTCCGCGGGAACAATAGACGGTAGTGATTGACTTCGCGATGGAACCCGTCGTTGCGTTCTGTTGAAGGATGAGAAATGGGAAGGAGAGAGGATGGGAGTAAAAAAAAGGAAGGAAGGAAGGAAGGAGAGAGGAGGGAGGGAAGGAAAGGAGAGAGGAGGAGGGAAGGAAGGAGAGGAGGAGGGAGGAGGAGTAGAGTGGGAGGGAAGGAGAGAGGAGGAAGGAAGGGAGAGGTGGGAAGGAGGAGAGAGGAAGGGGTGAAGGAGAAAAGAGGGAGGGAGGAGGGAAGGAGAGAGGAGGGAGGGAAGGAAGGGGAGAGGTGGGAGGGAAAGAGAGGGGTGGAGGAGAGAGGAGGGAGGGAAAATAGGGGGGAGAGGTGGGAGGGAAGGAAAAGAGAGAGGAGGGAAAGGAAGGGGAGAGGTGGAGGTAAAGAGAGAGAAAGAGAAAAAGAAAGGAGGAGAGGGAGATATGACAAAAGGGGCAAAAAAAAAAAAGAGAGAGAGAGAGAGGGGGAGGTGTCTGAAATAGAGATAATACCAAGACAGACAGACACACTATAAGGAACATTCCCCCCCCCCCCAAATAAAAAAAAGCTTCCTCAGTCTCCCCTTTGTCTCTCCGTAAAGTTCCCGACTCCCCCCGACGCGTGACGCCATCTCTTGCCATCCTTTCGGCGGATATCTCTCTCTCTCTCTCTCTCTCTCTCTCTCTCCTCCTACTCTCTCTCTCTCTCTCTCTCTCTCTCTCTCTCTCTCTCTCCTCTCTCTTTTCTCTCTTTCTCTCTCTCTCTCTCTCTCTCTCCTCATCTCCCCCCCCCCCCCCGGCCCTTGACAGCCTCATCGACGGGAAGGTTATCGGCTTGTAACTTATCATTTTTTTCGTATTAAAATCGGCGGAGGGAATGGGGATGGCGTTGCGGAGATGCGTTTCCAGACCGTTTTCTCTTCTTTCTTTCTTTTCTCTTTCTTTCTCCTTTGCTACTTTCTTTTCTTTCTTTTTCTTTCTTTCTCTTTCTTTCTCTCTTTCTCTTTCTCTCTCTTCTTCTCTCTCTCCTCGCTCTCTCTCTCTCTCTCTCTCTCTCTCTCTCTCTCTCTCTCTCTCTCTCTCTCTCTCTCTCTCTCTCTCTCCTCTCTCTCTCTCTCTCTCTCTCCCTCTCTCTCCCTCTCCCTCTCCTCCTCTCCTCTCTCTCTCCTCTCTCTTCTCTCTCTCTCTCTCTCTCTCTCTCCTCTCTCCCCTCACTCTCTTCTCCCCTCTTCTCTCTCCTCTCTCACCTCCCTCTCCTTCCCTCTTCCTTCCCTCTCTCTCCTCTCTCTCTTCTTGCATCTTCTCTTTTTTGCGATGGTAGATTCTTTATTAAATCATCCTCGACAGAGATGTGGATTGTCTTGTTGTGAGAAGGGCATGGAAGAAGAAGAAGGGGGGAAGTATGAAGGGGGAGAGAGTGGGGAGGAGAGAAAGAGGGAAAGTATGAAAGGGGGAGAGAGAGGGGAGGGAGGGAAAAGGGAAAGTAAGAGGGGGAGGAGAGAAAGAAGGAAGAACGAGAGGGGGGGAAGGGGAGGGAGGGGAGGGGAAGAAGAGAGGGAAGGAGGAGGAAAGGGAGAGGACAGAGAGGAAGGAGATAGAGTAGGAAGGTAAAGTGGTAGAGCGAGTGAGGGGGTAAGAGAGATGGAGTACTGAGAAAAGGTAAGAATAAGAGAGAGAGGGAGAATGGAGATGATGTAATAAGAGTGAAGAGAAGAAGGGGAAAGGACGAAAGAGAGAGAGAGAGAGAGAGAGAAGAAGAGAGAGAGAGAGAGAGAGAGAGAGAGAGAGAGAGAGAGAGAGAGAAAGAGAGAGAGAGAGAAGAGAAGAAGAACAAGAAATCTACAAAAAGCGGAAAGTGTGAGACGGGAAAGTGTTTACACCCCCCTCCCCCTCCCCTCCCCCTTCCCCCCTCTCCCCCCCCCCACATCACAAAGGCCCCCGGCAATAATGTCACAACAAACGTTATTGCCATCAACGCTTTTATGAAAAGCCGGTCTCAAAATTTTCTCTGTGTGATGGATGAGCGAAACTGATATTAAAGTTTTCATGTCTTTTTTTTTCTCGCTCTCTTCTCACCTTTCATTATGTTTTTTTTTTTTCTTTTTGGCTTCATCATTCTCAGGTAATGAGGTTATTTGCTATTTTTAAAAATTGTCTTCTCTCCTCTTCCTCCTTTTCTCCCGTGTCTTTCTTGTCTATTTCCTATTCGTTTTTCATTCCTTTTTCTCCTCTCCTCCCTCCTCCTCCTTTCTTATTCCTCCTATTCCCTCCTCCAAACCTTCCTTTTCCTCCTCCTCCTCCTCTTTTTTTTCCTTAACCTTCCTTTTTCCTTCCTCCTCCTCCTTCCTTGTTATCCTCCTCCTTCCTTTTCCTCCCCTCCTAACCCAACACCCCTACCCAACCTCTTTTTCCTTTCTCCTCCTCCTCCTCCTTTTCAATCTTCATTTCCCTTCCTTCTCCTCCTCCTCCTTTTCCCATCTTCTTCTTCAATTCCCACTTATTCTCCTTCCGTCGTGCGCTCGCCAGCTATTCCTCCCGCGTTCGTAATGGCGTCGATTTTGTCATTACCACATCACAGAGTTCGCTTTAAAGTTTGATCGCAGTTAAATCCACACTTTACCTTCTCCTCCGGGACCGGAAAATGAGGAAGGGGGGGGGGCGGAATAGGGGGAGTGGGGGGCTAGGAAGGGATAGAGGGGGGGGGGGCGGAGTAGGGGGGGCGGGTAGGGAGGGGGAAGGTGGAGGGGGGAGGGGAGTAGGTGGGGGAAGGGGGTCAGAGTAGGGGGGAAGGTGGGGGCCAGGGAGGGGGTGGGGGTGATTTGCTCTAAAAGCTTCTTGGGAGAGCTTGCAAGCATGGCGCGCGGACTGCATAGTGATTAATAATTCCTTTCGGATCGCGTCAAGGGTGAGGGAAGGTGGGGATTTCTACGTTATTTTTAGAGTTAGATTGATGATGTTATCTTTCTATCATTCGCATTATTATTATTATATTTATCATTAGGAATATTATTGTTATTGTCTTTATCATTATCATTAATATTATCATTATTGTTATCGTTATTAATACTATTTTCATTATTATTATTGTTATCGTTATTATTATTATTTTCATTATTATCATTATTGTTATCGGTATTATTATTTTCATTATTATTATTATTATTGTTGTTGTTGTTGTTATTCTTTTCATTATTATTATTACTATTATTATTGTTATTATTGATATCATTACTGGTAATATTCTCATCATTAATGCAATTCTCGTGAGTCCGCCTCCACCATCATTATTTTCACCATCATTTTTAAACGCTACCGTTCCAGTATTCACATCATTAAACCATATATCCCCATTGTTAATCCCTTTCTAGTGATAACAAACATCAGGAAATGCTACAGCAGAGGAAACATCCAATCGGGAAATACTTGAGTGAATAAAAAAAAGGCGGGAAAAGAAAATAATGGCGGGAAAAGAAAAAATGGCGGGAAAAGGTCCAATATTGAAACACATTTCGTCGAATTAGTCGCTGAAGAGCCGGAGCGAGGGGAGGCTTGGCTGATTTGCATTCGGAATCGGCATAATTCTGCTGAGTGAGATTGTCGTTGAGAATTAAGCCTCCATTGTATTGCAGACGTTTTGGGGAGAGCGTGCTGCGCGGGTTTGCAATATTGGATGCAGCGGCCCCCTTCGCTCCCGTCTGCCTCCCGCGGTTTTCTCGTTTTTTCGCTATTTTACTCTCTTCCTTGTTTCTTTTTTCTCTTTTTTTTTATCTTGACTCTCTTTCCTGCCAATCTCTCTCTCTTTCTCTCTATTTTTCTCCTCTCTCTTTCTCCTCCCTCCCCTCTTCTCTCTCTCTCACACACTCTCTCTCTCTCTTTCTCTCTCTCTCTCTCTCTCTCTCTCTCTCTCTCTCTCTCTCTCTCTCTCTCTCTCTCTTCTCTCTCTCTCTCTCTCTTTTCCTTCCACCCCCTTTTTCTTTGTGTCATTTTCTGTCTGTTATTTTTTACCCGCTTCCTCACAGTCTTTCTCTTTTCATATTTTCAGTGTGCCTTGTTCTGCATAATAATTATTCTGTAAAATGAGACCTGCATATTAAGAGTACATGAAAACTACACCCGACTACAGAGAAAAATGCGGAAAAAGACAGACAGACAGACAGAACAGAAGACAAACAGACAGACACGTATAAACAAACAAATATACACAGACAAACAGGTACAGACAGACGGACAGACCCACACACACACACACAGGCTCGTACACTAATACTTCCATGCACGTATACTCACCGCGTGTATACCTCACCGCTTCCCTCGTCCGGTCCGAGCAGCGGCGGTGAGTCAGCGGTCGAGGGAAGCGGAGGAACGATGACATCACGAGTGGAAAGGGCTTGGCCGCGGACGGAGTAAATGTCCTGTGTGACCGCTGCGAGATCCTTCTCCTCCTGCTTTCGTCTTATTCTTATTCGTATTATCATCATTATGCTCTTCCGCCTTCTCTTCCTCCTCCTCTCCTCCTTGGTCTTGTTCTTTTCCTTCCTCTTATTCTACTTCATCTTTATATATGTGCGTGTGTGTGTGTGTGTGTGTGCGTGTACACACACACGCACACGCACGCACCACACACACACACACACACACACACACACACACACACACACACACACACACACACACACACACACACACCACACCACAATACACATACACATACATACATACATACATACATACATACATACTACAAACATACACAACACATACACACACACACACACACACACACACACACACATCACACACACACACACACACACACACACACACACACACACACACACACACCACACACACACACACACATACACACACACACACACACACACACACACACACACACACACACACACACACACACACACACACACACACAACACACACACACACACACACACACACACACACACATACACACACACACACACACACACACACACACACACACACACACACACACACACATATATATATATATATATATATATATATATATATACATAATATACATACATACATACATACATACATACATACATACATACATGCGTACAAACATATACATGCATATAAAACTAACAGAAATCTACGGTAAACAAGATTTTATATTCAGAAGTAACCAAGTAGAAGCATACATCCGTAGGTGTCAGTTAGTGTTATTTGTTTCCATCCATCGTCTTTTTAGTTTCTTATTGCAGACTTATGTAAACCCAGGTTGTATTAATATTAATGGAAACCTACATACAATACTTTGAAGAACACGGAGAATTTTTAACGAAATAGATTTCTGTTAGTTTTATTTGCCATCGTCCATCGTCTTATTATTTTCATATTGTAGGCTTATTCATCGCCAGTTGTATTAACATTAATGGACACCTACATACAAGCTTCGGAGAAGACGAAAAACGAAAATGAGATGCACAGGGAAACCAACTTAGAGCTGAGGCCGGATAATAGTACGCTCATTAAGCGATGTGTTCGTAGTTAAGGCTGCCGTGTCCCTGTTAACGGTGGAAGCGCATACAACCTGCCAGAGGAAGTCATGCGTCAGCTGGCAGATGACTTGCCTTGTCTTGCGAGACGAGAGAGTACATGTAACTTCCTTTCTTTTCTTCTTGTTTTTTTTTGTTGTTGTTTTTGTTTGTTTTTGTGAGGTGTTTATTTCTTTCTGGGTAGGAGAAAATGTTTCGAGGTTTTTATATTAATTTTTTAAAGGTCGTGAACATGTTTCGATGTTCTTTATGATTCAGCATTAATTGAGTAGCGTGTACCGTGTAGCGTAAAAAGTCGCGCTTCGTTATTCATTAAGGAACGTTGGATACGGCAGCACTCGGCCACGGACGGGGCTTCCGTTGAAAGTCATTAAACAGAAGGAAACTGTGTTTGTTGTGCTTATTCAGGACACGCCCACAATCCCCCCAAATCCCTCCCCTCTATCCCTCTCGGCTTCCCTCCCCTTCCTCTCGGCTTCCCCTCCCCTATCCCTCTCGGCTTCCCTCCCCCTATCCTCTCGCTTCTCTCTCTATTCCTCTCGCCTTCCCTCTCCCTATCCCTCTCGCCTCCCCCTCCCTCTATCCCTCCGCTCCCTTCCCCTCTATCCCTCTCGCCTTCCCCTCCCCTATTCCTCTCGCCTTCCTCTCCCTATCCCTCTCGCTCCCTCCTCTATCTCCCCTCCCTCTATCCCTCTCGCCTTCCCCTCCCAACCTTAGCCTCTGAACCCCATGAGTGTCAGCAAACACTTCCTCAACGCCTCCTCACACCCCGTGGCATTTACTGGGAACAGGTAGAGTGGGAGTAGCTGCACTAAAATCTTCAGTGAAGGTGCTTTTTCTTGGCGTGTTTTTCTTCTTCTTCGTGGCCTCGCATGTGGATTTGCATGTTTCGCCTTGTGTGTATTTTTTTTTATTTGAGATATCCAAGGTCATACAATCACACCTGGCCTTTATGAATTTACCCTGTACGTTTATTTTGGAAAATTACGCTTTTCTCTTTCAAACTAAGTTTTCTTTCGTGGTTCCACATTCACGAAAAAAAAAATTCACTCATATCTTGAAATAACGCCATTTCTCTGCCACTTCTCCTTCATATCACCTTTCCGAATTACATTTCCCCCCGCGTGTTACATATCTTAGCTCATTTCTCTATTTATTCGTCTCCACAACGTCCTCACATCTCCCTTGCTTTCTACACACGTTTCCCACGTCGCTCCTTCCGGCATTGTGTTCTCGGCCTGCATGGCGCTTTTTCCCTTTTGTGCCTCGGAATTTATGTCCGTGCAACTTGTCCTTTTCATTTTGTTTAAGCTTCCTCGGGCAGTATAGGAATATGTGGGTGGGCTGGGTGGGTTTGCCGCATTTCGGCTCGTTGGGAAATCCCCGTCTCCCTGACAGTACGGGGTTGTCGGTTACTACCCAGTTGACTTTGTTATTTCCCGTATTGGAAATCGGAGGGTAGCGCCTTGTCCTTCATCCGAATGAGAGCCCTGTCTCCTCACTTCCCCTTCCCCACCTCCTGTTTCCCTGCCCCCCCCACCTCTGCTCACCATGGCCCACCTACCCCACCATATACCAACCACCCCACTTCTGCCTACCTTCCCCATGGCCCACCTCCCACCATGACCCACCTACCCCACCATGGGCCACCTCCCACCATGGCCACCTCCCCCACCATGATCCCCTCCACCATGGGCCACCACCACTCTGCCCACCTCTCCCACTTCCCCCCACACGCAATCAGCCAAGCGAGTGTTATTCCACCGAAATGTACCATCACTTCCTCCAGCCCGGCGATGTCTGCTTCTCACCCCTTCCCTCCCCTTCCCCCCCTACCCCGCCGATCAGTGTAGCCAAGGCCGCCGCGAACCCTTCCAGCCATCGGCGAAATTACGCGTTTCCGTTCGCTATCGACGTCTGCTGAGACACGGTGTCCTGTCGTTGGCTGTATTGTTTTCCGTTTTTCACTTTTGTTGTTTTTTTGGAAGGAAATAATTGGTCGATGATGATGACTGGTAATTACTGGTGTATATGAAATTATGGATTTGTGTTTAGTTGATATTTTTTTATATTGATATTATTCTCTCTCTCTCTCTCTCTCTCTCTCTCTCTCTCTCTCTCTCTCTCTCTCTCTCTCTCTCTCTCTCTTCTCTCTCTCTCCTCTCTCTCTCTCTCCTCTCTCTCTCCTCTCCTCTCTCTCCCCTCCCCTCTCTCCCTCTCTCTCTTCTCCTTTTCTATTTTCCTACAGTTTTCCCACCCATCGTTTCTGCTTTCACCCCCCCCCCATTCCTCCCCACTCGCCTCTCAGATCGGTTATAAGAACGGCTTTCCTTCCCTACCCGGTTGTCATAAGTCAAATAAGCGGATTCTGACATTTTTTAAAATTTTACTTCGCGTATCCGAGAGGTTTGGGGTGTGGGGGAGGGGCGGAAGGAGGGCATGGGGGCAGGGGGAGGTGCGGATGGAGGGAATGGGGCAAGGAGGGTCGGAAGGAGGGCGTGGAGGGTAAGGTGAGGGGCGGATGGAGGGCTTGGAGGGTGGGGAGGGGCGGATGGGGGCGTGGAGGTTAGGGGGAGGGTCGAACGGTGGATAAGGGGAGGAGCGAATGGAGGGCAGGGGGAGGGGCGGGTGGAGGGCATGGGAGGGTCGGAATGAGAGAATGAAGTGGGGTGAGGGGAATGGTATGAGATGAAGGGGGGGAGTCTGGATGGTGAGGGAAGATTATGATAATTGAATGGAGGCTAACGGTAGAGAATAGAGAGGCCACCGATTAACCGGAATGTTCTACTGTTTTTTTATGTTTATTTAACTGTTTATTTGTTTCATCTGTTTGCCTTCCTTTGCTTTCATTATTCAATATTCTATCTTGTGCATTGGTGTATTTACTAAATCATATTGTGAAGTATTTTTTTAGGAATATGATTTATTTGTTTCAATGTAGAATGTGTTGTATTGTTTACTTGCGAATTAATATATCAGATAACGCTGAAATAGATAAATCTAGTTGCTATCTGCAGTTGTTGCCGACTTCAAAATATCAATGTTTTGTATGGATATAAATTAAAAGATATTCGCCTTTGTTAATTTGCTCATCCATGCATTAATTTCTTCATTCATTCTCATGTAAGTATTCTAACAGAATATGAATGAATGTTTTGCATAATATTAAACATGAGCTCACGCCGTATTATGAAAAAAACGACCCTAGTTGCTAGCACAGAAGTATGATTCACAAGGCAGCGGCGAGACAGTTCTTAACATCTTGTCATCGTGAAGTACCAGATCCCGGATTCTTGAATTCTTGAGGACTTATTTGTTGTCTGAGATTCATCAATTCTGGTTTTTGAGTTCTCGAAATCGTGAATTCGTAAGGTCTCATTTTTGAAGAAAAAAAAAAAAGTCCATGGATTCTTTTCATAGCTCTTGAGTTCTTAAGAAAGCGCTCACATTGACACCCATTACCTCCGCCCCCATACCTCTGGGACGCCTGTACCAGAATGAATGAACGGTTATGAGCACTTATTTCGTTTGTTATAAGTTCTGTAAAGAAACTTTGGACAAGAAAATGGAGATATAAAATGGATGCAAATTAATACCATCCTTGGGACGGTGCGTATAACGTGGGAATGGAATTCTATTTTTTTATAAAGAGAAATGTGCGATCGTACCAGCCCAACTGTCAGAATAGATGAACCTGTTGTGGGACGCGAACTTTTTCCGCCGCGAAAACGGACAGGGCGAGTGCGCTAAACACATGAGTGACTCAAAGTTATTTCAATTGCTGCAAAACTTTTCTGTAATGCTGCATAGAAGGTACTCCCAGTCTAATTAGAATTATTGTTGGGAACATTCGCAATATTTGACATCATTAGAAGAGGAAAAAGTACGGTATAGCAAGGAGGAACACGAAATATATTTGAAATTGTCTAGTTGGCAACTTCAGGAGAGGCTGTTTCCTTTTAGTTTCCAAGTTCGACTTTAAGAGGGAATGGAAACAGTTTCTAAGATTCTTTGATAACGTTTGATGTCCTTAGTATACGCCGAAATTGTCCTTTAATAGTACTTTACAAACCCCTTCTTCAAAATGGACCAAGAGTTTGAACTATTAAGAGAAAAGCCCACCGTCTCCCAGGGATGATGTCGAAGCACCGATATTTACATTCTGTTCTGTAATACTTTCTTTTATTAATCATGTTTATATGTCAATGATATCTAAACATATTCTTAATTTCTGGGATAATTTTGTAAAGATGAAAAACCCCAAACGCAACTACGAAAGCGTTGCTTCACCATGGAAGTTATCGTACATCGGCATGCGGCCGCCCTTCCCGTAAGTCAAGTTGGCTGAAGTTTGTTCTGTCAGTGGACGGGGAACTTTGTTCATGTGCAATGGTGTAGCGAAGCTCTACTAATGGAATGGTGAATAACAAGCCCTGAAAAGCTGTATTGGAATGTATAATTAGGTTATTAATACACTTGGAAGTGGTGCAGGCAGCGTGTGGTGGTGTGTGAACGTTGCCTGAGTTGCAGTTCTTGACCTTTGTCAGAAAATGGGATGGGGTCATCGGTGATTTCAACACAACCATATTGTTGATTTTAGCTTCGAGTGAATCGGTGGAAATACTCATCGCGAGAGCCGTAAGTGGATTATCGTGACGAATCACCGCGCAGTGCAAATACGCGAGATAGAGGGAGTTCGAAGTCCGTTTGGAGATAATTCGGGGATGACAGTATCGTGTCTGTCTCGCCTCCCGGTCAAGACCCTCCTCGTGACGTCACAGGGGTAGATGAGTAATCCTCCTCCAACGTCTCCAGCAGGTGAGTTCCTTAGCCCGGTTCTCGTTCGGCCATTTGCAGGGCGTTCTTGAAAGGAAGGGGAAATGTGTTGCTTTTATGAAGGGACTGTAACACGCGGCGACAGGTTTGGCGGTGGCGTTCTGTTGTTGTTTTAATTTTTTGCAGGTCCAGGCCTCGCGGCCATCATTATGAACCCGATATTTTGTTCATCATCATCTTAAGTGGAGCAGCAGATTCAGAGGAATTGTATTTGTATTGCAATTGGAAGTTCACTTAGAGATCGGCAAGGACGGATGACCGAGAACGAACCTCAAATGATGATAAAATGTATCAGAAGAATTACTGGCAGAGTGACAAGAACGACTATTTAAATGCACAAGGAAGGTTTGGTGGTCATTTTGTTTATCTGAATTCTTACAAACATCGGGCTCAGATACTTACTTCGAACACGTAATAATAGATAACAGATCAATCTGACTCTTATCAGTACATGGTTTCCCACCCTCGCCCCAGTCCCAACAGGTTTATCTCATTGTACTGCCAGACAGGCCCGGGTACCCTGCGGTACCCCGGACTCGTGCCCTCCTCCCCTCTCCCCCCGCCCCTCACCCTTAAGTGCATTTGCGGAGACGCTATGGCAATTTGTCGTGCCATGAGAAAGCATTAGAGAGGTAGTAAGCGATCGTAAATAGATGTTTGTGCGCAAAAGAAATTGTAAAGTTTGTTTTAGCTGATGTAACGGGCCTACATGCATGTTGTATGTTGCGCGGCGGGTATTAAGTGTGCGCGCGTGCTCGAGCGCTGCCTGCTGGTCAGCCTCCTGGTGGTAATGACCTCACCTCACTGGTCTCAGACACATGCCAAGAATCCCAAGGTAAATCAACAGACAGGTCAGGTGTATTTGCGCTCCTGTGCGAGGCCTTGCGGATAAATCCTCGCAGTCGTTATCCCGCTTCCCTGCGAAACGAAAGCGATGTTCTCCAAGAGGGCAAGATTTTCAAGACTCATATAGGCGTCTTGAGGAGGAGGAGATTACCTTGAGGAGGCAAGATTCCTAACCGCTCCTGGACATCACGGCTCTTGGCAGCAGATCGAGGATTCGACCCTTATCCCCTGATCGACCTCGCCGGCCAATAAAACCTTTCCAGGGGCATGACCTAGTCCGACCACAGGGGATCACACGCACCAGGTAGACGCAAGCTGGTAGGTAAACAGGTACATTTTCTCCCCACTTCCTCGATTGAAATACATTGGCTTCGTTAACTTTTTTTAAAAGCGAGGTCTGTGTGTTCGACTTTAAGCAAAGGTCACTCTCGTCCTCATAAGCAAATAGAAAATAAAACATAGAAGCTCGGACACGGCGGAAAGAAGGTCGAGATGCCTGACAAGCGCGGGATTTCACGAAAACATTAGAATGTGAGCAGTTTTTTTAAAGCCGGCAGACTGTGTATCTGGGACCAGACTTTATTAACCCGTGTTTTCGTTGGGGAAAACTCATTTTAAAATATGTAAATGTTAGGATAAGTTGAGAATGACAACAAAGTTTCTTTTTACACGGGAAGGGGAGAGGAGGGATAGGGGGGGGTTGTTCCTGCATGTCTCTGTTTCTTAGTTTTGGAGGTTAAACAATTTTCACTCCATCTATCAGCGTTAAAACTCAATTATCTGGCCATTAAAGGAGGAAATTATTATCCGCACGGACCGCAATTACCCTTACGATGGGCATATTAGCAAGAGTCGTGAACGCTGGGGCAGTTATTCTTACCGTAATTGTACTCTCTCTTTTCTCTTCTCCTTATCTGTTCCTCTCTTCTATCTCTCTTTCTTATCATCTCCTTATCTGTTCCATCTCTCTCTCTCTCTCTCTCTCTCTCTCTCTCTCTCTCTCTCTCTCTCTCTCTCTCTCTCTCTCTCTCTCCTCCCTCCCCTCCTCCCTTCTCCTCCTCTTCCCCTCCTCCCTCCCTCCCTCCCTCCCTCCTCTCCCTCCCTCCTCCTCCTCCCAGGTACACGTCGATCACCTAATATCACTCTTAAATGGGGTCGAAGAACAATAGGACTCCACCTGCTTGTGTATGTACAAACGCCAGCCGACTTTCCCTCAGTACTGTATGGTTGTGAAAGTGAGGTGCAGGAGAGGCCCAGGACGTTACGCTAAGTGGTGGGGGGTGGGGGGGGGGGTAGGTGAGGGTGTAGGGAGAGAGGGAAAGGATTAGGGGGTGGGAAGGGAAAAGGGAAAAGGTGAAAGGGTGAAGGGAAAGAGGGAGGGGGAAAGGGAAAGGGTGAGATGGTAAGGGGAAAGAGGGAGAGGGTTAGGGGGTTAGGAGGGTGAAGGGAAAGAAAGAAGGGGTTAGGGGTTGAAAGGGTGAAGGGAAAAGGGGATTGGGTTTGGGGGGAGGTAAAGGAGGAGAGGGTGAATGGAAAGGGTGAAAGGGTGAAGGGAAAGAGGGAAGGGGTTAGATGTTGGGAGGCCGAAAGAGTATAGAGTGAAGGGAAAGAGTAAAACTGTTGGAGGCTGATTAGGAGAAGAGCGTTTGAAGTTGGAGAAGGGAGAAGGGGG
>NW_020870911.1:1485778-1503278 GCF_003789085.1 Penaeus vannamei | reverse complement strand
ATATATATTATATATATATATATACTAATATGTATATGTATATATATATATACATATATATAATATTATATATATATATATAAATATATAATATATATATGTATATATATATATATGTATATATAATAATATATATAGTATTATATTATATATATATATATATATATATACATATATATAATATATATATATATAATATATATGTATATATATATATATATATATATATATATATATATATATATACATATATATATTGTAATTGGTGATATTAACGCTAATCATTGTAAGAATAGGCAGTAATGATAATGTTTATGATAATCAGTAATAAACAGTAATAATGGTAATAGTCTAGTCATAATAGAATAATGATAATGGTGATGATGATGATGATGAAGATAATGATAATGATAACGGTGATACTGATAATAATGATATTGATAAAGATAATAGTGATGATAATTGTAAAAAAAACTAATGATACAACTACTAGTATAAATAGTAGTTTATATACTAGTAGGTAAAGATAATGATAGTAGTATATAACCATGATAGGAAGGGAGAAGCAGCCAGACGAGCAGGCGAGATAAGCAATCCGAGGCCATGCAAGCAGATGTTGCAGGTCAAGGGCAAGGCAGCCGCTCGACCTGCCATCCTCCTGTTTATTTGATGGAAGGGCGCGGCGGATGGGGGAGGAGGGAGGGAGGGGAAGCGAAGAGCGGGAATTAGAATAGAGGGGAGGATAGATAGAGGGGGAAAAGCGGAGATGCGGAAAGGAGAATGGAGGGAAGGAGGAGGGAACGAGGAAAGAGGTGGGGGGAAGGGAAGGGAAAGGAGGAAAGAGGAGAAAGAGAAGGGAAAGGAGGAAAGGGGAGAAAGAGAAAAGGGAGGAGAATAGCGGGATAGAGGAGAAGGGGGAGCAAGGGGAATGGGGAAGAGAGGGCAAGAGAAGAAAGGAAAACAGGCGAAAGAGAAATGGGAAAATCAGAAGGCTTTGTGTCTGTCCCGATTTAGCGTTTTAAAACACCTGCCAACATGTATAAATATTTTTCTATACACTTATGTATGTATTCGTATATTTTATTTATCAATCATCATGTTCATAAGGTGGAATTCAGGCTGATTTGCGGCCTTGGTTCTGGCTTAGGCCTATGAATATATTTATCCAGTATGGTAATTGTTTTTACCTTTTATAGAAACTCGACTTTGATATCCTGTTTGGCAAGGTGAGAATGTTTAGTTAAGGATAAGGTGAGGGCGGATAATGAAACTGAAATTGATGGTCTTGCTGCCGGATTTAGCACTGAATGTTTATTCTTTCTTTCTTACTTTCTCTTCTCTCTTCTTTTCTTTTCTCTCTCTTCTCTCTCTCTCTCTCTCTCTCTCTCTCTCTCTCTCTCTCTCTCTCTCTCTCTCTCTCTCTCTCCTCTCTCTCTCTCTCTCTCTCTCTCTCTCTCTCTCTCTCTCTCTCTCTTCTCTCTCTCTCCTCCTCTCTCTCTCCCTCTCTCTCTCCCCCCTCTCTCTCTCTCCCTCTTCTCTCTCTCTCTCTTCTCTCTCTTCTCTCCTCTCTCCCCCCCTCTCTCCTCTCCTCTCTCCACCCTTTCTTACTATCTCGCTCTTTCTCCTCTCCTTCTCCCTCCACCTTCCTCCCTCCATTACCATTTCCTCCCCTTTCCTCTTCCTCTCCATCCCTTTCTCCCAACTCTCAAACCGTCTCCTTCCCTCTTTCCGCTTCCTCTTCTCCCTGCCCTCCTCTCCTTTCCTCTCCTCGTTTTACGGCTGTATCGAGTATCTCTCTCTCTCGCCCGACCGCCTCCTCCCTTCCTCTTAAACTCGACCACCGCTCAATTGCGACATCAAGAGGCAATCGACGATATTTGGGAGCGTCTGCCCTCTGCCCTCCCGCTTCATCTCCGTTCCGCGCCTCGCCTCTTTCTTCTTTCCATTTCCGATGCTTTGCTTCTTGTCACTTTCCGTCTGCAATTCTGTTTTGTTTGTATAGAGAAGTGGAAGGTAGTAGGGTAGGAGGCGGGGGAGGAGGAGAGGAGGGAGGGAGGAGGAGGGAGGAGGGAGGGAGGGAGGGAGGAGGTAGGCAGGCAGGCAGGCAAGCATAGACAGGCAAGCATAGATAGCAAGACACATGTTATACACTGGCAGACACTTGACAGGTAGAGACAGAGGCAGACACGTAAATGCAGACACAGGCAGGCAAAGGCTGGCATAGACAGGCAGGCAGAGACAGGTACATAACCCATATAGACCTACATGCACACACGCATACTTAAAGCAGACTTTCTGTACTCATAATTTAAGGTGTGGTCTATACAGGGTGGAGGTCGGGCATACGCCACACATGTTGTCCCTCTTCATCGCCGGGGTAAACACACCCTCTAGGAATTACACAGGATGAAAGCTCCACAATGTTTACTCTGTGACGAGTTTTAACCCCGCCCCGTTTTTTTTTTTTTTCGTTTTTTTAGTCTGAGGCTTTCGGGTTTCTGTCTGTATTTTGTCTGTCTCTGTCTCTGTCGTCTGTCTCTCAGTCTCTCAGTCAGTCTCGTCCGTCTCTCAGTCTCTCAGTCTCTCAGTCTCTCTCTCTCTCTCGTCTCTCTTTCTCTCTCTCAGTCTCTCGTCTCTCTCTCTCAGTCTCTCAGTCTCTCTCTCTCTCTCTCTCTCTCTCTCTCTCTCTCTCTCTCTCTTCTCTCTCTCTCTCTCTCTCTCTCTCTCTCTCTCTCTCTCTCTCTCTCTTCTCTCTCTTCCCCCCCCATCCCCCTCTGTCTTATCTCCGTTTTTCCTTTCTTCCTCCTCTCCCTCCCTTCCCTTCTCCCATCATCTCCCACTATTTCATCTCCTTTTCTCTCCCATTTCCTTTATTCTCCTTCTTTGTTTCTCAAAATCGTCGTTTACCTAGAAACCTCTCTTATTTTCTTTGTCCTCTATCGCATCTACATATCTCGGGCTTCCTCTCCCTCCATTCCCCTCCCAACGTTTTTTTTTTTTTTTTATCCGAACCGAGTGCTTTGCTTCTTGGGAAAACGTTATTTGCGACGTGGAATATATTCGTCCGTGAGCGGTGTGTTTGCGTGTCTGTGTATTTGTCTTTCTGTTTGCACTTTTGAGTTGTTCTTGTATACATTTTGTGTTTTTTTTTTTAATGGAGGTGGTTTGGATATAAAGTTGATAGTGCAAGGTAGTAGTGAATTGGGTGTTTAGGTGAATGTTGAAGCATGAAAGCTATGAATGATAATCAGGTGAATAGGTGAAGTGATAAGAATATTCAAGAGATACCGGTAGTCTCCGTCGCAGAAATTGTCGTAGCGGATCTTGCGATGTTGCAATACAGTCCCTCGGTATTCCCCCAACTCCTCCTCCTCCTCCTCCTCCTCCTCCCTCCTCCCTCCCCTCCCTCCCTCCTCCTCCCTTCCCATTCCGCCCCCTCCTTCCCCCTTCTCCATTCCCCTCCCCCTCCCCTCCCCCCTTCCCCTTCCTCCCCCCCCTCTCCCCCCCCCCCCCCCCCCCCCCTTCCCCTCCCCCCTTCCCCCTTCCCCCCCCTTCCCCCTTCCCCCCCTTCCCCCTCTCCCCTCCCCTCCCCCTTCCCAAGAGTATGGTTGCGAACGGTGATTATGTATGGTGCCGCACTGCAGAGAGCCATAGGAAGCGTAGCTAGCAAAGGTGGAGGTGTTTGTGCGCCGTTGCAGCGAAGCATGTTATGCTATCTGGCCTGTCCGGTTATCTCCGGGTTTGGATATCTGTCAGTGGCCTTACGATTGGCGTGATAAAGAGAGGAAATGTTTTGCAGATTCGCTATGGGTACAGGTGGAAAGCTAAGGGTATGGGATATGCTCGAAGATGTCATATTGGTCGTAGCGAAGAGACAGTTCTCCCGGAGATGTTGTGGGTGGGCAGGCAGGAGCAGGTGTAGCGTGGCAGAGATCACTGACCTCTTGCGGTCCACGCTAGAAACTTGCCGCAGCCGCACGTGTAGAAAACGGGAGATAGCGCATACTGCTACACGCATGCGTATACACGCGCTCACTTGCAAACACACACACACTCAACCCCCCCACCTCTCTCTTCCCTCGTCTCTCTTTCTTTTTCTCTCTCTCTCTCTCTCTCTCTCTCTCTCTCTCTCTCTCTCTCTCTCTCTCTCTCTCTCTCTCTCTCTCTCTCTCTCTCTCTCTCTCTCTCTCTCTCTCTCTCTCTCTTCTCTCCCTCTCCTCTCCCTCTCCTCTCCCTCTCCCTCTCCCTCTCCCTCTCCCTCTCCCTCTCCCTCTCCCTCTCCCTCCCTCCCTCCCTCCCTCCCTCTCCCTCCCTTCTCTCTTCTCCCTCCTCTTCTTCTTTCTCCCTCCTCCCTCTCCCACTCACCCTTCTTCCCCCCCCCCTCTCTCTCTCGCCCTCTCTTCCTCTCTCTCTCCTTTCTCCTCCTCCCTCTTCCTCTCCCTCTCATCGTCTCCCCATTTCTCTTATCCTCTCCCACCCTCCCTCCTCCCTTCCCCAATCCCCCCTCCCCCCCTCTCACTTTCTCTGTGTTTTAGGCTTGTGCTAATGGAATGTCCGATATATACTTTGTGACTCCACCCTTCGGCCGGCGTGTCAGGACCATAAACCATAGCTGTTGGTGTTGAGGTAGAATGGGTGCGGTGTTACGGGAACCACTGGCACTATTTTAACATACAAACACGGTGGGAATATAGGCGTCGTTATGCAGTGGCGTGAATGAGATGTAAATCATGTGTGACATGCGTATGTGATATTGTATATTTTCATCAGTGAAGCATGTGATTATTTCGCTTCTCTCTGTTTCTCGTCTCTTCTCTCTCTCTCTCTCTCTCTCTCTCTCTCTCTCTCTCTCTCTCTCTCTCTCTCTCTCTCTCTCTCTCTCTATATATATATATAATATATAATATATATATATATATATATATATATATATATATATATACACATGCACACACATATGTATACACACATGTATGTATGTGTGTATGTATGTCTGTCTGTGGTATATAGATGTGATTTTGTTTAGATCCTTTATAACCCCGTCTCTGAAACGAAACCAAAGAAAAGGGCAAGCAAGGAGACACAAAGAAATGCGTCGAGACAGGGATATCAAAATTCCCAGACGATGGCATCAGGGTGTATAGATATAAGGGGTTGGCGGGGAGGGGAGGGGGGAGGGGTATTGTATTGGAAGAAAAGTGTGTGTGGGGGGGGGGGGGATTTGCACACGTGGGGTGACCTGTTTGTGTTTAGTTGTTGTAGTTGTTTTTTTTTGTGAGATCTGGTTGATCTGTAAATTATATCAATTTCCGATAGCGTGTTGGATGTTGATTTAGGGGTTAAAAAAGAAAAAAAAAGGAGGAGAGGAAATAAAGAGGAAAAGGGGAGACAAGGGAAGATCTGAGAAGACCCTATCAACCGCCAGGAAACGAAGAGGGAAACAAGGAACTCTTTGTCTCTTGGATAAAGTAAAAAAAAAAAAAAAAAGGGGGGAGATATGGTGCAAAGGGGAGAGGGTTATGGTTTTGGAGATAAGGGAGGCGACGCATCAAAGGGAGTCTGGAGAGGGCGAAGGAGAATGGAGAGACTCCGGAGAATTAGAGTGGAGAGACTCAAAAGAATCAGAATGGAGAGGGGCGCTGTGGGCTGGAGGTGTTCGTTTTAAGAGTCGAATTCCTTTACACTTTCATCTGTGTCGAATAGTGAGCGTTGGGAGGTTGTATTCCAAGTTGATTTAGACGTTGTTGTTGGTGTTATCGTATCAACGGAAGAATACAGGTGTGTGTTTGTTGGGGAACCTACTAGTATAGTGCAAACCTATGAGATGTATTTTTCTCATAATATTTTAAACATTTTTGATAGTTTTTATTTGGAGAAGGGGGACCTTGGAATGCCGATTAGCCCCGTGGGAAAACGTGGGTGATAAGGGAGGGGGTGGAGGCAAGGGAGTAAGGGGGTGGGGGGGAGGCGGGAGTACTACGCGTCGGGATGGCGTAATTTTTAATGACGCCTAGCTGTTTGTGGCGTAACTGTGTGCGGCGGCGTTTCTTCTGGCGCACACTTATAACCACGCCAGGGAATGTTGTTTGTTTTTATTTTGCTTTTTATTTTGCGCGGCAAAAGGCGGGGAAGATGAAATAGATCCACTCCGCGTAAGGATGCGGTTCCTGGCGTCGACGTAGCGGATATCTTTCCCGGCCTCTCCGTTAAGGGGCGTCGGCGTCCGTAGCTTGTGGTAGGATATGGAAAGTAATCCTGTTGATGCTGTGCTTTGATGCAGGTGAAATCGGAGGATGGATTGACGTGTGGCTTTTACAGTGATTGAGAGCGGGTGTATAAATAAACGGGCGTCACGGGTAACGTATTTCGAAAGAGCAAGTCATTCGTTACGTTTACATGTTACGAACGCAAGGGAAAGGGAATATGGCAACCCGGACGATATGTGTGTGTGTGTGTGTGTGTGTGTGTGTGTGTGTGTGTGTGTGTGTGTGTGTGTGTTGAGTTGTGTGTTCGTTCTCCAAGAGGCGTGAGTCAAGCAAAGCAACAGATGAAGATTGGAGTTACTTAAGGCATGCTACGATTAGGTGAGTCACGTCAGCAGAAGATGGAGCAGATACACAGGAGTCAAGAATAATCGGTTGTGTATCATGTGGGAGATGTTTAATGGCAAAACCTCCTCTCTCTCTTGCGCGAGGGTTACCGCTTCTAGCAAGAGATGCTGGCTTAATTGCCGCGTGGCAAGCGACGTGGGGAAGAGGGGCCTGCGAAGGGGAGGCATAGGAGGGAGGTGAGAGGAGGGGGAGGAGAGGAGAAATTCGGAAGCCTTGAAAGTGGAAATGGGGAGAAATTAGAAGGTAAAGTCAAGTGGAGGGAAGAAAAGGACGGAGATGGCATAGAGGAAGGAATTGGAATCACGAGCCAGGAAGACAGAATCAGAAAGGGAAGGAATGAGCAGAACGAGAAAGGAGGGAATGCTACCAGTGCAGAAAGAGGTAATATGTCGAAAAATATAGGATTAAAAGAACATAAACACTTAATGAGGCAGAAGCAGAAGCAAGAGAGAAGCAGAGGAAAGACGCGCAGACACTAATCACCGTTATGACAGCGCCCGAAGACGACCCCCTCAAAGTTAATTGCATTATCAATAATGACTGTCATAAAAGTGATTGCAAACCGCAAAAAGGGGGTCGCCATCTTGATTCACAGTGGCAAACGGGCCGAGAAAGAAGAGGCAAAGGTGAGATGAGGAAAGGCGATACCAACAATACCAACAAACACGTCAGTAGCTGTTTTAATCGTGTTTGTTTCTCGTTTCTTGTTGCGATTAACGAAGAAGAGTATCAGGAGGATGGTGATGATAATGTGGATAGGAAAGTGGATAGAAGTGGTGATGAGGACGATGGTAAGGGAGAGTTTCGTAATAATGACAGGCGGGTTTTAATTAGGAACCAGGTTGTAAAAAGTAGTTAAAGTCGGTGGATGCGAAGGTAATGAGAAGAGCAAATGCAAAGCGGAGTTAGAGTCGAGGGAAACTAGAAAGAAAATAGGATAAAGAGGAATAGGAGGGAGAAGATGAAGAAACGGGAGAAAGGAAACCGGCGAGACAGCGGAAGAGGCGGCCTTGGCGAAGAGAGAGAGAGAGAGAGGTGTCATCACTATTTCCTTCGATGAATCAATAGAGAAGAGTAGGAGGAGGAGGGAGCGAAAACGAAATGAAACGGCCAGGAAACGGATTACTTGTCATGGCCTCTTCCCGTCATTCGCTGATTACTTTTATTAGAGCCGTCTCGATGTTGTTTTTTTATTGTCTAGAATCATTTTATTTAAGTTTGGGTTTTCGTTGAATTCGATTTTTATTTTTTTTTTCTGTAAGATAAATGACTTTTAATTATCCGAGTAATGATAAGTCGTTATCTCATTGTATTTGATTGATGGATAAAAAAAATGTTTCGGGGACGTGATCGAGCGTGAGTGCGTGTCAGGAGGGAGGGAGGGAGGGAGGAGGGAGGAGGGAGGAGGGAGGAGGGAGGGAGGGAGGGAGGGAGGGAGGAGGGAGGAGGGAGGGAGGGAGGGAGGAAGGTGTGCAAGTAAGAGGGCGGGTTGAATAGGCGTTGTTGAAGGGAGGAGGGAGCGGGTCAGGGACGTCATGAGGACGCTCTCTCTCTCTCTTCTCCCTATTTTTCTCCCTTTCCCCCTCCCCTCTCCCACTTCATCCCCATTTCGTCTCCACTCCCCCCCCCCTTCTTCACTCCCCTTCCACACTCCCTCCCCCCTCCTATCCCCATTTCGTCTCCACTCACCCCTTCTACACTCCCTCCCCCCTCCTCCTACACTCCCTCCCCCTCTTCCTGCACCCCCTCCCTCCTCATACACTCCATCCCCCTCCTCCTTCACTCCCTTTCCCTCCTCCTTCACTCCCTTTCCCTCCTCCTTCACTCCTCCTCCCTCCCCCTCCTCCTACACTCCCTCCCCCTCCTCCTACACTCCCTCCCCCCCTCCTCCTACACTCCCTCCCCCTCCTCCTACACTCCCTCCCCCTCCTCCTACACTCCTCCCCTCCTCCCTACACTCCCTCCCTCCTCCGCCTCCTCCTCTCCTCCTCTCCTCCCCCTCCTCCTACACACTCCTACACTCCCTCCCCTCCTCCTACACTCCCTCCCCCTCCTCCTACACTCCATCCCCCTCCTCCTACACTCCCTCCCCTCCTCTACATCCCTCCTCATCTCCACTCCCCGCCTCACTCCCTCAGACCTACGTCACTCTGACGAAATTCCCCCGGCGGAGTTATGCTAACGTAGATGGTAGACCTGGAATAAAAAGATGTAGAGGGAGTGGGAGGGAGGAAAGGAGGGAGGGGGGGAGGACAAGAGGAAAGGAAAGAAAGGAGGAGGGAGAGAAGGGGGAGAAAGGGAGGAAAGGTTAGAAAGATGGAGGGATGGATAGAAAGAAGTAGAGAGAGAAGGAAGGATGGAGGTATCGAAGGAAGTAGGGAAGGATGGAGGTAGCGAAGGGGGTAGGGAAGGATGGATGTCAGGAAGGTAGAGAAGGTGGAGAGAGGGAGAGAACGAGAGGGAGAGAACAACGATTTGAGAAGCAAGGACGAAATGGGTGGAGGTGATGTCATACATTTTTCCGCATAGTTACAGGCACAGGAGAGGCAGTAATGTAACCAAGGGAGGAGGGGAAGGGAAAGAGAAGCATTTGCATTTTTCTTCCGCCCGTGTTGAATGCATTTGCAAAATGGAGCGAGTTTGGGGTTTCTAATGAATATCAATAGTATTGCCTGCCAAGGAAGAATTTAACCGTTTTCTGTAGCGCAAAAAAAAACAGCCGACGACCAAACAAAGACGGCAACACCGAGCACGAAACCTGTGAGAGGATACGGGATCTTCCCTAAAATTAATTTCGTCTGTCGCTAGTTTGAGAAACGACTTATTACTGATTTATTCTGCTTTTCGTCATAAAAAGGGGCACGATTCTGATTTTTTTTTTTGGTTGATTTGAATTTTCATCGGTATAAAAAGTGACTCCCCGAAGCCTCGACGGAATGGGAGATGGGACGAGCGACTCCGCCAGCGGCACTCAAGGTGAGGGAGCGGGCTGGAAGAAGCACGATTAGCATGGATTCCCTTCCCCCTCCTCCCTCCCTTCTCCCCTCTCCACCTCCTCCTCCCCTTCCCCTTCCTCCTTCCTCCTCTCCCTCTTTCCCTCTCTTCCTCCTCTTACTCCTCTTCTTCTTCCTCCTCCCCCTTCCCCTTCCTTCTCTCCTTCCCTCTTCCCTCTTCTTCTCCTCCTCCTTCTCCTCTTCCTCCTCTTTCCTCCTCTTCCTCCTCCTCTTCTCCTCTCCTCCTCCTCCTCCTCCTCCCCTCCCCTCCTCCTCCTCCTCCCCCTTCCTCCTCCTCCTCCCCCCTTCCTCCTCCTCCTCCTCCTCCTCCCTTCCAGCTCGAGCCAAAGCCTTATTACGCATGTAGATCTTCAGCTAACGGGTATATGAGAGGAAGGTGACTGTGATGACAATGTACAGCTTCTGCTTTTCTCCCTCGTCCCTCCCTCCCTTCCTATTTCCATCCAGTATACGCCCACAGTGTCAGCCTGCTTCCCTCCTCTATTCACACGTCCTCCCACATCACACGCCTCCCTCCTCCTTCATACGTTCGCCTCTCCCTCCCTCCTTCCATTCATTACACCTCCCTCCGTCTTCCCACTCCCTCCTCTTTCCCTCCATCACTCAGCCTTCTCGTCCTCTCTCCTCCCTCTCCTCCCCTCCCTCCATCACACCTCCCCGTCCTCCCTCCCTCCCTCCATCACGCTGCCTCCCTCCCTCCACCACACGGCCTCCTCGTCACCCCCTCCCTCCATCGCACGTGCTCCAACTCCCTCCCTCCCTCCCTCCTCCCTCTCCCTCATCCACCCAACCGCACTCCTGTTTCCTCATTCCTCTTGGTGATGAATCAAACATGAGGGACGCGCCGAGGAGGGAACCATCCGTCAGAGAGGCAGAGATTAGCGTGTCACGCCCTAGACACCACTGTTAGGGGCGGGGAGGAGGAGGAAGAGGAGGTGGGCGGGGATGAGGAGGAAGGATGGAAGGAGGAGGAGGAAGGCAGGAAGGAAGAAGAGGAAGGCAGGGGATGGGAAGCAGGGAGGGTAGAGGAGGAGGGTAGGGGGCTGGGAGAGGGAAAGGAGGATAGGCAGATGAAGGGAGGGGAGAAGATGAGTAGGGAGAGGCATGTAGCAGGGAGAGGAAGGGGAAGTAGAAATGTAGAAGCTGACATTTTACTTGACGTTGCGAAGGGTGTAAATAGCGCTCACAGGAAGAAAGGAGGTGGATGGAATGGAACAAAAATTGACAAAGGATACGTGTGCACTGGAGGATGCGGGGATGGAGAGAAAGTTTGAATAAAAATGAAAATGTAGAGTACAAAGAAATGAGAAAATATATAATAGGAGTGTGGATCTGAAAAGAATGTGTTGTGTGCGTTGTGTGTGTTGTATTTTTGTTTGTGTTTTCTGTTGCGTGTGTGTCTGTGTCTATTATTGTAAAAGAGGCAAAGTAAAGCTACAAACATAAAGATATTCAACATGGTACAGTCACTATCTAATACGTGGCGATGTTAGAAGTGAGATAATTTAAGAGCGTCCCAGGCAGGGAATTGAACGCGAGTGTTTTGTTTATTACGCCGAGGCAGAATCCATCTTCATGAAGACGGATTAGGTCGGGTTGGAGTGTTGGAGCTTAAAAGGTGTGTAGTCCCATAGGCCTATGCGAGAATAAAGTGGATGGTAGATAGGAGTGTCTGTACCGTGCACGAGGGTGAACTGTATAGTTTTAAAATAGTTAAATACTTGTCTTCTTTTTTCCTGTATTAAGCATGATTCAGCGGGAAATGCAAGTAATCGGAAGTGATAAAACATGGCTTAAGTTAAAGGAATAAAGAACGGAAGGAATGAAAGAGAGAAAAAAATCAATGAAAGCAAAAACACCTTGACACGTACCTATAGCACGACGTTTGGAAAGGTCACAGTGAGCACGCTGACGGGAAGGAAGGTCGGAAAGGGTGACAAGAAGACTTTTTTGTTGTCAGACTTTTTTCGTTAAAAAAAAAAAAGAAGAAATCTGTGGATCGTATTGCTTTGGTGTGGATGACTTTGCTAGGACAGTGTTGGTTGTGGCTAGTAAGAGAAAGGGAAGAAGAAGAAGAAGAAGAAGAAAAAGAAGAAGAAGAAGAAGAAGAAGAAGAAGAAGAAGAAGAAGAAGAAGAAGAAGAAGAAGAAGAAGAAGAACCACTGTGAAGGAGAGATGAAAGAATCAAGATGAGGCATAAACAACAGCTGAGATCCTAAAAGAAATAGGTCAGTGAAACTCTATCGAATGAATGTGGGACTGTTCCCCATATACGGTTGTGAATCAAAGGAATAAAGATAGTGAAGATGGCTAGAGTCGACCCACGTTGCCTGGCGTTAATTGCGTTTTGAAAGTGAGAGCGGACTGCGAGAGGGGGGGAGGGGGATCTCGATGGGGAGAAGAGACGGAGTGGGGAGAGGGGGAGGGTAAGGGGGAGACGGGGGACGGTCTAACGGGAGACGGGGGAGGGTCTAAGGGGAGATGGGAGAGTTCAAGACGGTCACGACCCCTCGGAGCCGTGGGAAAGGGCGCGTGAGTTTCGGAAAGACGTGGCGGAGCTTGAAGAATTGACGCGTTAAAAGACAAGATGGATACAAAGGTAGCTTTTCGTGCCGGGCATCTCGTAGCTTATTATTAAGGACAGTAATTAACCACTTTGTTAACATAGCAAAATTAGGCTATTAATTATGTGGCAGTACACATTATGAACGCCTTTTCTTAAGGGGGACATCCATCTGCCCTCCCGACGGCGGAAGATAAAGCCAGTAAGTGACACGCTTAAGATGACTGATCTCCCGAGATGTTTACCTGCGCCTCGATCTTTCGCTGCCTCGCCAAAGAGAAGAAAGAGGATGTTTATTTTCGTGCCTGGAGCGAGAGAGGATTTGGGCTCGGGTTTTCAGTGAGAAATCGGCAGCGCTGTGGCCGAATCTGTGGTTGAGAGGATGGTTGTTGCAAAGACCCGTTGTGTTGATTTTTTTTTAGTGTTTATTACCTTTGTGGTTTCTCGTGGTTTGTAAATCAGCCGCCACTTATATAGTCTAGGAATAATCTGTTCACAGGTACACTTACAGAACGATCTAAGGTCATTAGGGCTGTTTGCTCAGATTTGGGAATACTAATTAACTAATTGTTTTGCGGATAGTCAGGTCAGTCGGATGGCCTGAGGTCAGATCATACAGTACGTGCGTTTTCGTAAATCAACAATTGTCTGTATTTCATCCTCCATTTAAATTCCTTTCGTTCCATTCGATGAAGATCAGAGACCTTGACACCGTACTGTCACTCTCAGCGCACATCACGTAAATGGAAATCAATCAACTATTAGGCAATCTGTCGCTTAGGTTATCATCGTAAATCAGTTTTCAAGCGAATCGTGTTGTGTTAAGCTTGGCAGACCATGTACAAAAGAATGAGTGAATGGGTGATCGAGTGAGTGAATGAGTGAGTGTGTGTGAGAGTGTGTGTGTGTGAGAGAGTGTGTGTGTGAGAGTGTGTGTGTGAGAGATAGAGAGAGAGTGTGTGTGAGAGAGAGAGAGAGTGTGTGTGTGTGTATGAGAGAGAGTGTGTGTGTGTGAGATAGAGAGAGAGTGTGTGTGTGAATAGAGAGAGTGTGTGTTGTGTGAGAGAGAGAGTGTGAGTGTGTGTGTGAGTGAGTGTGTGTGTGGTGTGTGTGTGTGTGTGTGTGTGAGTGTGTGTGTGAGTGTGTGGTGTGAGTGTGTGAGTGTGTGTGTGTGTGTGTGTGTGTGTGTGTGTGTGTGTGTGTGTGTGTGTGTGTGTGTGTGTGTGTGTGTGTGTGTGTGTGTGTGTGTTGTGTGTGTGTGTGTGCCAGCGCCCGGTCTTTCGCATGACACTATACTTGACACCTTCAGGGGGTTATGGTGTATTGACACGACATGCCACGGCTGACTTTCTCTTACCTTGTGAAAGATTTATGAGTGGATATATATTTTTTTTGATCGCCAGAGGGAAATGATTAGCTTCCACCCACACGGGGATGAATATAGGTGGACATGGAGAGGCTTTATCAAAATAAGCAAATAGTGGAACATGTGAATGAAATGGAAATAGAATGAGAGACGATCGTAAGATGTGTGATATTTATTTTTTAAATCCACGACGTTTCGATTCAAATTAAATCTTCGTAGTTGGTGTTATTTGATTACTTGTTTAATTTTTTTTTCGAAAGCTCTTCATTTTATTGTTGTTTCCATCATATTAATTATTTTCAAATCCCTTTGATTTGTGTTTTTCAAATAGGGGCCGTATTTTTGTGAGTTGTTTTTGAAGAATCCGGAGATAAGTCGTAAAGTTCTTGAAGGAATACCCCATAAGTTATTATTCCTGCCATCGTATTTCCATGCATTGGGTTTAATATCACTGAGAATTGAAGGGAGAGAGAGAGAGAGAGAGAGTCAGAGAGAGAGAGAGTCAGAGAGAGAGTCAGAGAGAGAGAGTCAGAGAGAAAGAGAGAGAGAGAGAAAGAGAGAGTAGAGAGAGAATACATAAGTGAATAAATGAATAGAGTAATTTAGAATGATAGATGATGAATGATTGTGATTAAACATGAGTAGATAAAATGTTGATGAATTAATGGAATAGATAGATAATCAACAAGAGTACGAGGAAGAAAGACAGAATATTACTATTAAAGAAAACGCAGAGAGTAGAGAGAGAGTGAGAGAGAGAGAGAGAGAGAGAGAGAGAGAGAGAGAGAGAGAGAGAGAGAGAGAGAGAGAGAGAGAGAGAGAGAGAGAGAGAGAGAGAGAGAGAGAGAGAGAGAGAGAGAGAGAGAGAGAGAGAGAGAGAGAGAGAGAGAGAGAGAGAGAGAGAGAGAGAGAGAGAGAGAGAGAGAGAGAGAGAGAGAGAGAGAGAGAGAGAGAGAGAGAATAGCAACGGCTTGCCTCAGATCCAGTCAACAGGCTGGCTCCCGTTGCCTAACAAATGCGACAGAGCAAGAGAGATGCCGGTAGACGCGGAGTGGAGAAGGGGAGAGATGCTGAATGAAGAGGAGAAAGGAGGAAGGGGACGAGGGAAGAATGAAAATAAAGAATAAAGCGGAGGGTGGGAGAGGGAGGAGGAGGGATGGAAGTGAGATGGAGATAAGACGAGAAGGGGAGATTATGGTGATAGAAGTAGGAGGAGGAGGAGGAGGAAGAGGAAATGAGGGAGAGAATAAGAACGGTATTGGTAATATAAATGAGAGGAGGAGGAGGAAGAAAATGAAGAATAATGTTGGTAGAAGGAATGAGAGGAGGAAGAGGAAGAAAACAAGAACGATGTTGGCGATAAGAATGGGAGGAGGAGGAGAAAGGCGAAGAAGAAGAAAAAGAGTAAGAAAGAGAAGCAAGAGGACGCGGAGAAGACGAGGAAGAGAGGAAGAGTAGGGGTTGGTAGAAGATCGCAGAAGCACCGTTATTGGAACACTGCCTCGTGCCTTTGCCTTTATAGACGGACGTGTTGTGATTGTGCAAACCCACTCCCTCCCCTCCCTCCTCTCTCTCTCCTCCTCCTCCTCCTTCTCCTTCTCTCCTCTCCTCTCTACTCTCCTCTCCTCCTCTCTCCTCCTCTCTTCTCCTCCTGCTCTTCTCTCTCCTCTCATCTCTTGTCATCTCCTCCTCTCTTCCTCTCCTTGTCATCTCCTCCTCTCTTCCTCTCCTTGTCATCTCCTCCTCCTCTTCTCTCTCATCTCCTCCTCCTCTTCCTCCTCTCTCCTTCTCCCCTCCTCTCCTTCTCATCTCCTTCCTCATCTCTCCTTCTCTCCTCTTCTCCTCTCCTCCTCCCATTCCCCTTTCCCTTTTCCCCCTTTCTGCACACCCTTTCTTCATTTCTGTCTTTTTCTTCATTTTCTACCATCTATTCCCTCCCTCCCCTCCTTCACCCCAATTTCACCTTCCTTTCTTCTTTCGTTTTCTTTCTTTCCTTCCTCCTTTCCTTTCTTTCTATATTAATTTTTCGTCTTTTTCCAACCTCCTCCCCCTCCACTCCCTTCCCCTCCTGTGTACCGCCGTTGTGAGGTTCAAAGTGTCGAGTAAAATTGACTACGGGCGGTAAGATTTTTTATTTTCTTTTGTTTTGTTTTCGTTGTCGGAGCCTTTTATTTTTTCTTGTTTCCTTGTTTTCCTTTTATTTCTTCCTTGTGACTGAATATTGTTGTTTTGTTTTCTTCCCAGCTCTCACAAACTCTCTTTTCCTCGTCTACATGGGTCTACATCATTTCCATCTACATTCTCTCTTCCTCCCTCTCTCTCATTGCTCTGCCCACCCTTCCTCCTTTCCCTTCCCTCTCTTCCTACTTTACCTTCTCTGTCTTTCTCATTTCCCTTCCCTCTGTCCCTTCTTTTCCCACCCTCTGTTTCTCCTTTCCCTTTCCCTCTATTCCTCTTTTCCTCCCTTCCCTTCCCTCTCTTTCTCCTTTCACTTCCCTCTCTTTCTCCTTTCCCTTCCCACTCTTTCTCCTTTCACTTCCCTCTCTTCCTCCTTTCCCTTCCCTCTCCCCTTCCCTTTCCCTCTCTCCCTCCTTTCCCCCATCCCCCCCTCCCCATCCCATCCCCTTCTCCCCTCCTCCGACCCTGTCTGTCGCTCTGTTACCGCCCGAGTCTGCCACAGCGCCTGGCACTGCACGTCCAGCGGGCCCGTGAACGACCCTCCCCGAGCCTATCACTGTGCTGTTATAGGCACCAGTTAAAGGGCCGAGATCGGGAGGGAAACTGGGGAACTCGCGGGTGTCATGGGCGGCGGTTGCTGCTTTCCCTTCTCCTCTTTGTCTTTTTCGGTCTTTCCATTGTTTTTTAAATTGTTTTCTCTTGTTTATTTGCAT
This sequence comes from Penaeus vannamei, assembly GCF_003789085.1. Taxonomy (NCBI): domain Eukaryota; kingdom Metazoa; phylum Arthropoda; class Malacostraca; order Decapoda; family Penaeidae; genus Penaeus; species Penaeus vannamei. The sequence continues at coordinate 1,486,833 of NW_020870911.1, read as the reverse complement.
TCCCTTTCTTATTCTATGTCATTCCTTTCTTCTCTTTCCTTCCGTTCTTTTTCTGTCTTGTCCTTTTTTTCCCATCTTTTCCCTCCGTTTTCTCCTCCTATGTTCTCTCGTCTCTTCTCTCCCCTCCTCTCTTTTCTTTCTCTTCTTCTCTTCTTCTCTTCCTTTGTCTTTTCTTTTCTCGTCCCTCCGTCTTCTCTTCTCTCCCTCCCCTTCCCTCCCTCCCCTCCCCTCCCCTCCCCTCCCCCCTCCCCTCCCCTCCCCTCCCCTCCCTCCTCCTCTCCTCTCCTCTCCTCTCCTCTCCTCTCTCTCCTCTCTCTCCTCTCCTCTCCTCTCCTCTCCTCTCCTCTCCTCTCCTCTCCTCTCCTCTCCTCTCCTCTCCTCTCCTCTCCTCTCCTCTCCTCTCTCTCCTCTCCTCCTCTCCTCTCTCTCCTCTCCTCTCCTTTCTTTCCCGGACCCCCATTCTCCACACAATGAGTCACTTATTATATAAACAACCCGCTAATGAGCCATTAGCATTGCTATTAAGATTTATTATAATCATTACGATTCTTCCGAGCATCGTCGCCAGGCACTCCTAGAACCTGTTTTCGGATGAGTAATGATCGCATACCTGACTGTAACCGGATGCAGTCGCCAAATAACAACTGTATATTGATTATTAAAAAAAAAACAATAACTCGCAGGTAATAAGAGAGCGGGAACTGTGCGCGAACCTGGTCATGAATTTCCGTCAGGTAGGCTCAGCGGGGTCGGGTAGCCATCATGAACTGTTTTCCCGTCAGCCAGGTTTGCGTCGTTACCAAAGCGAAGGTCGTATCTCGGTTCGTGCGAAGGTCCCTGGACCCGGTTCGGATACCGGTTGCCCTGTTCGAGTCCCAGTAACCTAGTTCTGGGGTCCCGTTTGTCACCGTCAGGCACGGCTGTGGTCGGGCAGGTGAGGCAGGTGGGACCAGTGCCGCGTCAGACGCTTTACCTGTTACTCCTCTTCTCCCACCTTGTACCCGGAGATATCCGATCGCCTCGTCTCTCCTTCCGGACTTTCTTTTCGGGATTTG